>PVIR01002257.1:0-105350 GCA_004026965.1 Petromus typicus
TAACCACATAACAATACTGGCCAGCAGCAACCAGTACCACATACCACAGTGCCGGGCGTGGTGGCTCACGCCTGTAATCCCAGCACTCGGGAGGCAGAGGCAGGAGGATTGTGATGTGAGTTTGAGGCTGAGCTCAGGGCCAGCCTGAACCACAAAGCGAGACCCTGTCTCAAAAAACCTAAAAAAAAAAAAAAAAAAAGAATAGAGACCATGCATCATTAATTAATTAGGCATGCTGTGTCTAAAACATGCTCATTGAATTAGTGAAATAAAATTTAACTAACAGATCCTATACTCAAGCAAACTAAATACAAATAAATTCAAGGTGAGTAACTCTTCCAAGACTAATTAAAAGTTAGGGAGTAAAATATAAGGAAAAAAACACCCTAAATTTCTGCTGGTTAATCCTGAATTCTATAGACTGCAGCAATTCCTTCAGTGGTAATTAATTTAATTGTTAAAATACAGTGAAATCATCTCAACACCAGTTTTGAAAAACATAAGCAACCACAAGGCACATGTTTCCTGTATTAGTATAATACATAAGGATACTGACAAATTCTTGAATGTGTGTCATTAAGGATAAAGAGATGAGTCATTTTATATGTCTTGAAACAAACCTTTACAAATCAGGGAAATTCTTGTCTTTTTACATATAATCACATGGTTTTATTATTCATTAGTTTTAAACGTACTGCTACACACACTGCAAAAACATTATCTGCCAATTATGTAATAAACTCAACATTATTTGGTTTTCATTGAAAGGGAACATTTTAAGTGTATTTCAATTCTAAATTAACAGGGAGCTGGGATAGGATAAAAATAAGGGAAATAATTAGGCATCATTCAAATTTTTTATCTATTCCATTTTTTGAAATGCATTTTAACATAAAAAACAAAACAAATCTTAAACTGTAAATTTAAAAGATTCAACAGCCTCAATTTAGCTTTTTTTCTTCAATCATTACAGATGGTAAAAGACAAAGAAATGTCCTAAAAAGTCAAAGGTCTTATATAATTTAGAATCATCTTTCATATCAAAAGAATTCTTAAAATTCATAATCATTTCCAATGAAACTATGAATGAAGTGTAGCTATAGTTCTAAATCTACCTATGTATGTCTATGTGGTAAATATTTCTTTTTAATTAGTAAATCAGGACTATCTCTAAATTTAGAATACAAGTTTCATGAGAGAGAATCTTTAATATTTCATCTAATGTTTCACAAGGACCTAGAACAGTAGCTGGCACAGAACAGGCACTCATAAAATAGCTCAAGATGGTCAAAATATTTATTATGTCAATATACACAATGAGTTGTAGATCCTCAACAAACAAGTTGAAGTCTGAGTTCATCTTGACATGATCATTGATACATCCTTCCTACACAGGATTTAGCTCATCAACAAAACAACTCAAACAATATCCAAAAGCAAACTGATAATGCTCAAATGAATAAAATAAAACATTTGCACAGTGGTCATAAGGTTTTGAAATCTTAAAAATTGTCAAGACAGGAAAAACACCAAAAAAAAAAAAAAAAAAAAAACCAGTTACCAGCACAACCAAAATTTTCAACAAACACAAACTCTTGCACTTTTTTCATAGGTAATCCACTTCCAAAAGACACACTGGGATTTACAAAAAAGAATTTTAATAAGTTAAGACAGGGCAGTGCTATAGATAGGCCTGTAGTTCCGGCTACTTAGAAGGCTAAGGAGGGAAAATCTCTTGAGCCCAGGAATTTGAGGGTAGCATGGGTTCTTAATGAGTCTCAATGAGACTCAAACTCAAAAACAATTTAAAAAATAATAATAATTTCTCTTAAACACTAGAACATTTACAAAAAATTTCATTTCCAGTATTACAGAAAAGCTAAGCAAATATTCTTAAAATCGCTACTTCTGTTTTGCTGTTCACTACTTATAAAAGCACAATGTAAATATTTATGAAATTAATATTTTTAGTTTTCTCTACTAAAGGCCATCAAGAGCACTTCACTGCAAATTAGCTGGTATTTTAAAAATATCCCCCTCTTAAAGGGGTTACTTTTTCAGCCCTTGTTATACAGTTAGAAACCTGTAAAAGTACTCTTCTGGGTCTGTTTTCTCTTTTGTAGAATGAAAAACCTGGATTAAAAACAAGTTAAAATTTTTATTTTTCTGCAACCCTTTCAGAGTCTGTTGAAAGCTACAAATGATTTCTCTATATAAATGCACTTCCAAAGCCAGTCATGGTGGCACACGCTATAATCCCAGCATTCGGGAGACCAAGGCAGGAAGATCCACCTTCAAGTTCAAGGCCAGCCCTGGCTACATACCATAGTTCAAGGCCAACCCAAACTTCACAGTGAGATTCTGTCTAAAAACCAGAAAGAAAGAAAAAAAAAATGCACTTACACATATCTGCAAAAGACAGGAATCAAGCTAAATGTCCACCAACAGATGGTTAAGTAAACTGTATCTATTCAATGAAATTCCATACAACAAGATGGAGTGTTCTGTGTACTAATAAGGAGAGATTTCATCTTGTTGATAAGCAAAAAAAAAAAGCAAACTACAGAAAACTGTTAGCAAAATAAAACCCATTGCATTAAACACTAGTAATTAATAGGTTGACCAGAGAAATACTGTATTATACTGACCATAATCTCAGAATCTGAAGCAAATTAATGGAATAGGCATCAGAAGGAATTATGTTTTCATCATCAGGCAAGTTACTTAATCTCTCTGGGCCTAAATTTAAAATGGAAATAAAGGTATACACCTGTCTCATAGGGATATTGTGATGCTTAAATGAAATAAGAAGGAAGCCAGTCATGGTGGTTGACATCTGTAATCCCAGCACTCTGGAGGGCTGAGGCAGAAGGATGGCAAACTTGGGCCCAACCTGAACAACTTAACAAAATCTTGTCTCAAAATGAAAACTGGCTAAGACCACACAAAGAATGCAAAGATTATGAACTGCAAACATTTACTAATAAATTAATTGTAAAAGGAAGGCCTAGGTTTGCAACTGAGTGGGAAGGCCCTGAGATCAATCACCAGTTTGATTTGTTTTGGAAAAAACAAAACTCCTCTCAAAAAGAATAACAGGCTCAAAGAAAGAGGCAGGTCCCTGAATCTTTAGAAATAAAGCAAGGTACCCTAAAACAGTTGTCTCTGACGGCTTGAACCAAAGCAGACTGCATTCTGGAACCTGTAGTTTCTAGAGACTACATTTTTATATACAAGCAACGCCTCCTTTTCCCCACTGAAAACAACATATGACAGCATTCTTAAAACAAAAGAAGCAAACACTTAACCTTTTCTGATTTATTCTTCCTGAAAATCTAGGTAACCATTTTTTTAAAAAAACGGAGCTGTAGATGTGTTGACTGGCTGTGTCTCTAGGAGACCTAAATTGTAACCCTCTAGGTTTGTTTTTCACACAGGTTAGTTTATATTTCAAAGCTCAACACCATGGAAAGGTAGGCTCCCGATGGTAAGAGAGGCAAAGAGTCCCACCTTACACTTACAAACTGCCAAGATGACAGTAGGAAAACTACATGGCTCCAGGGAAAGAAGAGGCTTCCACCAACCAACCTTCGTTGTCCAAACTTTTAGTCCCTACCCAAGCTTTCTGGTCGGGCCTTACTTGTGCTTAATAAATATAAGTGGCTGTCATTTGTCGCTTCCTCACTATGAGCCAAACTCTGTGCTAAGTACGCACTTTTCAAGATTTTATGAAAAGAACTGCACATGTGAGTTCATTCTCCATCCCACTCTACTCTCAAGTCTGAAAAGCTCCCTTCACATCATCACATCAACGCATCCTCTAAATTCTGGACAATCCACAGTCCTCCCTAGCTGACTCAAGCCTAGGAGCCATATCCCTTGGAGCAACACGACCCCAAGCTCTCCGCCCAACTCTAACCCGAGCATTTCCCGGATCTTCAAGGGCCCCTCCCCCTCCCCTCACCAATTCCAACCTGCCCCTAACTTGTTCCAAGAACTGTTTCCCTCCAAACTTCTGACTTGCGTAAGGCGAGATCCCCTCTCTGCCCTTCTAAACTCAACATGCCTACAGTTCTTTCCAAAGTTCAAAATTCAGAAACACAAACTGCATCTGGGCCAAGCCCGGGTTCAACCTCACCAGAACGCCCCACAACCGCTGCTGGGTAGGGACCGGGACTCTCCACCCCCCGGCCAGGCCCAGGCTGCAGGGCCTAGCGGCGGACCCACGCGGGGAAGGGGAGGCTCCACCTGGCTCCGCTGGCGCGGCGCGCGCCTCCTGATCCGGCCTGGGCCCCGCGGCGGCCGCGCCCCCGTCCCGGCGCGGGCGGCAGCGGTCCGGCTGGCCGCGGCGGGCGCGCTCGCCCAGCACCTCCGCGTCGGCCTGGCCGTCGTCGCGGGCACGACGGCGGGCCCAAGCTGGCCCTCGGGCGCGACAGCGCGGGCAACCGGGGCCCGCCGCGTCGGCGGCGCGTTGGGCGCAGCCTCGGCATAGCGAGTGGCCGCACGGCAGGGCCGCCGTTTCCCCCAGAGTCTCCCGGCACCCGGCGCAGCCCGACTCCTCCGGTCTCGAAGGCGGCGGCGACGGCAGTACCAACAACGCGGGGCCAGAGGCCGGGCCTAGGGCCCCAGTCTTTGCAGCCGCCATCTCGTCACAGCGACCCCGCCGGCCCCGCCGACTCAGAGCCGTAGCTACAGCTGCGGAAGAGGCCCGAGTACTCGGACCTGCCGCCGCCATCTTGTTTCCCGTTTGAAGGGAGAGTCCGTTGCGAGGGAGAAGAGTAGAGGGCGGGACAGCGCGCGGAGCGCTGCTCATCTGCATATTTATGGAGGGCGTGGCCCCTGTGAGCCTGGAAAACGTTTTCCCAGGCCTGGTTGGCGGGAGGGGTCACCTCATTAATATTTATTAGTTATTTATAAATGCAGTCTTCCGCCTAGCCCTCCCGAGCTTTTGCTGTTTTCTGTTTGTGAATCAGATGAGGTTGAGGAGTGACGGGGTTTATTTGGAATTCTGGCCGACATTAAATTTTATGAAGTAATTGCACTTGTTTATCCTGCTATACCCTCCTCACTCAGGCAAAAGTAAATATGGAGCCAGCGAAGTATCCGAAATCTGATTTAGTACTCCATTTGATGTGAGGGACTGTGCTCTCCCCTAAGTATTACTGAAGCTATTGTGCACTGAAGCCAGGACCACTGTGACAAGTGTCTTCCATGCAGCGGCTCACTGCTGAATGAAACAGCCTATCAGTCCATCTCACCCTGTCTTGCCACACCCCTTCCTGATACTCCTTTCCTTAGAGGGGCAAATATATGTTTTTGATTTGTCTTGTTCCTCCAACCCCCTTAGTTCTATCTCAAAAGTCCTTCTTTAAGTGGCACTTCTGTTTGGGGCTGAAACGTAGATAAAACTCTGTGCTCAAGCCTTTGTCCCCTTCTGTGCATCTCCTCTGGTCTACTTCACCTTTTCCTCCTCCTGAAATTCCCAAATTTATACCTCTAGCGCAGACCTCTGAGTCCTGCCTTGGATATTCAGCTGTCCCATAGAAATATCCCATGGTATTCTGTATCCCTCAGGGGCATGACTAATGTCACACTCTTCCACACTCTTGAAACAGCTCTTCTTGTTTTCCACATCCTGCTCAAGGTAGACTCTTCCCCTGGTCTCGCACGAACTCAACGTCTTTAACTCTGTCCTCCTGTCCCACATCCTCTCAGGTCAGTCACCACAAGAATTATTGTCCCACCTGATCTCTCCTCTTCATTCCACCCCACTGCCCAATTCAGATCTCATCATCCCTCCGCTTGAATAAATAGCGTGGTTGCTCCTATAAATTGTCTCCCTTCCCACAGCCTCCGCTTCTCAAATCCAGTGATGGCGAACTCTAAACCTTTCAGTGATACAAGCAGCCCTCTGTGGCATGCGTGTCATGGGTTCGCCACCACGACTCTCATCTGTCCTCTAAGTTCTTAGAGTGGCTTCCTGCAGGCCACCTCTGACCATATCATTCCTGCTTGGGCCAAGGCGAGGTGCTCAGACTTTGATGCCAGCTCCTTTTCTGGACACAGGAGATGTGAAAAAATAAGTGGTTCTGCTACAGCAGGTCTCCCACTTCCCCACCCCAAGATAGACTTGGAGCCAGAAGGCATTACATAAGTGGCATTTCCTGTTACTAATCTTCATATGAGGAAAATGTAAAACAAAGGCATTAGAGACTCTGAGTTTCCATAAGATTGTCAAGAGCTTGTGGTAAACCAAGACAGAGTGACTGAGCAAAGCCACAGTGCAGGACTTGGGCACGCAGCTCAGTGAGACAGAACTTTACCTAGTGTGCTCGCAGTCTTGGGTTCTATCTTCAGCTGTCCTTCAAAAAGTCAGAGAGCAGGAAAAAAGTAAGAGATGGATTCGCTAGATGAGAACTAAATGGCTAAAAGACAGCCAAGAATTGAGAAAGGTTTAATGAGTAACTGAAACAAATATTTGTGTATACAGAGGCCCAGACAGTGAAATCCTTCCAGACACAGAAAGATGGCCTTGGCTCAGCTGTCCTTCACTGATGGGATTCCCTAACTCCCCTCCCCAGCTGAGGTTCTTCAGGACATGTTGTCCACTTCGGACAAGGGAGAATTGTAGTTCAAAGAGCAAGTCAACACCATTAGAAATGGGACCTTTTGTGGGGCTGTTTGCTCTTGCTGGACTCTGTCTCTTAGTCTCAAAGGCCTGTTTACTCCTGGAGCTGAGATACAACCCCATCACAAGTTTTGTTGGATATAAATAAAGACAAGAAATTTCCTTTTGCAAAAGAGAAAAGCAAGAGGTCTGAGGAGCACTGGGCCGATGTTGAGATACCTGAGCTGGGTTTTGTCCCCTTTCTTTAACTCCCTGTGTGGTTTCAAATAGCATCATTCTCTGGGCCTCAGTCTCCTCCTCCTACAAATAGGTTGAGATTTGGCAGTTTTTAGTCTAAGATGCAACACACACATCACACTCCAAGATTCCACATCAGATCTACTGGACCCAAATCAGAGACAGATGATGGTGGAATATGAATTTTTTTAATGTTGTAAGAATTCTAATGAATCCTTCTAGGAAAGATCCCTTCTATAGATAAATTCAAAGTTCTATTCCAACTCTAGCATTCTGGAAGCCTGATTCCCAATTTCTGTTTCTTCTTTCCTCTAAGCTGTTGCCAAAGTAATCTTACTAACGCCGTAATAATGACAGAAGGTCAGGCAATCTGAAGAATTGAGAAAGTCATTTGTGGTGACAAAAATGGAGGATTTGAGTAGGATTCTAAAGTTTTAAGGCTAGAGGAGTGTGATCTTGACTGACAACTGACATCTCCCTGTTTGAGAGCTGTCCAATTATTCTCCCTGCTCCTTAGTGGCTAGAATACAACACATGACCTCTGTCCAGCCCCTTGGCCACTGCTCTCTTAACTTTCAATCTTATGAGTAACACAAAGACATAGAAACAGAGAGACAACAGAAATAGTACCTATCTGACAACAGTGGTTTTCAGACAGTCATTGGTAGTGAGGAGTCCACTCCCTACTATGGTGATGACGGCCACACCAGGTTGTTCCTGAGGCCAGGATTCATTTGTGGCTCCTATTCCCTGGTATTCCTGGATTATAACATATATTTTCTATATCTGACTCTTCAGCCTCTCTGTCATCTATACCCTTTCAATAAAGTCTCTTTTTTCTTAAATTAGTCACAATTTCTATTGCTTAGCTTTTTCTGGCCAAGATACTGGTTTTTGTTTTCAAGTATTATCTGAAAATTTTTTCTAAGGATAATCATAAAATGATACCAGAAGTTTAGGCCAGCAGAACAAGCCTAAATATTACATGTTGCTGTTTTATTCCAGTTCCACCTGTACCACAGACCACCAGAGGAAGTGAGATTGGCAGACACATCTTAATGCAAAACACTACCTAAAACAAACAGTAGTGCAGTCCCATATACCAGTGCTTCCTCTGGCTGCTTTCTCTCTGCTACTCCATCACGCTTCCTGAGGACTGTATTGCTCCCAGAATTCTCTGCCACCCTTCCCATAATGCCTCTACCTAAATACTGTCCATAGTTCCCTGTCATAACTCACCTTTCATTGCTCTTCTCCCACAACACTACAAACTTTTTCTTGTCCCTTTAGCTGGCTGCTCTACTTTCTGTCTGCTACACTGATTGACTTTTTTTTTTGGTACCAGGAATCAAACCCAGGGCCTCACACTTGCCAGGCAAGTGCTGCGCTGCTGAGCTACGTCCTTGGCCCTAGACTGAAAGATTTTGATGAGAATCAAGACCCTTATGCCTAATTCCAAGTGGGCTAAGAAGGCTTTTGGCCAGCCTAGGCACTGCCGGGTACATCCTGAGACCTGACATATCTAAAAGGAAAAGGATCAGTCCCTCAGATCAAGCCAGTGTTGCCTCTCCTTTACCTCCTCATCTCTTCGGAAGTCCTCTTCTTCCTGTGCTCTTCCTCTCTCAAGTGAGAGTCCCCTTCCTCTTCAAAGATTCTTGTTTTTAGGGATGGTGGTGCATACCTGTAACCCCAGCTAATTAGGAGGTTGAGGCAGGAGGATTACAAGTTTGAGGTCAGTCAGGGAAATTTAGTGAAATCTTCCTCAAAATTTTAGAAAAAGGCTGGGCATATAGTTCAGTAATGGAAGATTTGCCAAGCATGCACAAGTCCCTGGATTCAGTGTGTGTGTGTGTGTGTGTGTGTGTGTGTGTGTGTGTATGTGTGTATTTATACAAAACTACCTAATTTAAGCCTAAAGTGAGTATATTATTATCTCTGTCTTACAGAGGAATGCACTCTGGATCTTGTAATATTTGGGCCAACGGAGTATATGGATTAGTAGTTTGTAATTATCAGTAGGGATTAAAAAAGCCACTGAGTATAATGTTGTTCTTTTCATTCTTCATCTGTGTAGTGGTAGAAATCAAATGCACTAGTAGCTCACAGGGCTCTGTAATGATGAAGTGAGGTTAATTCATCAGATACTTACAAGAAATTGCCTGGTATTAGAGTGGCTGAGATGTAGGTTCTGCCTTCATAGTGCATATTACTGTTTATTCAAGAGATAGTGATTTTACATGAGGTATTTATAGTTGAGTGGAGGAAAAATAAATGACTAAAAAGAAACAAAAAATAATCTAACCAGACCTCATCCCAGTCCATTGAATTGAGATGTCAACTGAGAAAATGTGGTGTAGCTAACATTCACTCGACAGTATCTATTGAGCACTCAGGTTGGTCTGGAGAGGTGCTGAGCAGCAGCAGCATACAAGGAAAACGAAGCCGGGGTGCTGAGCCAGTTTGGGTGGGGCCAGCTTTACTGAGCTTTGAGGCTATCAAATGACATTCCTTTAGTGACACCACGAAGGTTTCAAAGTACATTTAACAAATGAGCCCATTAGTGATGCAAATTAGTTCTTTGATGTCTTGGAACTTCCCCTGTAGGTGCTGTAAATCCACCTAAAATTGTCTCTGATCACACCCTTTCTACCCCGTCAGCCCTCCTGTCACCCTTTTTCTCTTCCCCACTCTCTCCTATGCTTGAGTCCCTATTCTTCTTCCTCTAGATTCTAGTGAATGATTCCAAAAAACCAATTCCTTTTTGTTTGTTTGTTTATTTATTTATTGTCCATCAACCAATTCCCTTTTTGAGTTAGTTGTGCTTTTAAAAAAATTGACTGGTAAATATCTGTGCCATATAAATTTTTTTTAATGGGGATAGTTGGCTTAATGAAGTCTTTTTGGTTCTAGACATTGGGAATATATGGCCTCATTCAACCTCATTTCTGAGTAAACAGTCTAAAAAGTAAACCCTTCTCTGCCAGTAGTGATCACCTTTACAGTGTAAGTTACATTTCTTATTCTTACCACCTTTCTCTTTTCTTATTTCATCAAAGAAACCCTTCTATTACTTTCATCTTGCCTAGATCCCACATTCTCCAATAAAAAGTGAGTCATGGTCCTAATCCAGGAAAAGGCAGAGTAAAATCCTCATTTTGTAATAATAGATAGAGAGTTTTTACTAAGGAAAAAGAAGAATTCACTTCAGAAGGAAACGTCAGGGAAATAGCCTCTTAGAGACTGGCTTTCTGTAGTTTGGAAAGAAATAGATAAGAGACAGGTTTCCGCTAGTCACTGAGAACAAAGAGCATGGTCTCCTAAGTTCCTCTGTCCTCAAGGAAGACGGATTCTACACCAATCTACCAGCGACCAGTGAGAAACCTGTTTGATTCTGTGGGAGCAGGGACTCTGTCCCACAGATCTTTAGTAGGTTCTCAGCTCCGCTCTCCCATCCCTGGGAACACACTCCTGGGTCTGTGATGTCGCGGACAGACCACCAGGGGGCAAACCGAGAATGCGCGGTCTCTTCCCCCAGGTTCCACAAGCCTAACTTAGGATGTTAGAGCTGAAACCGGCTTTTGATATTAGCTGAATCTTCTGATCAAATATCTAAATCTACACAGAAGAAAATTAAGGTTTAATAGGGAAAAAGTTTTGTCGAAACCACATAATGAGTTGTAGGAACTAGAAACCAACTCTCCTACTTCAATTCTATATGCATTCCACTGCACTCATCTTTCTTCTGCCTCTAAATTTAGGATGCACTGGTTTTTAATATCTTTTCTGTGACAAGAACTTGTCTCCCCAATTAAATGTAAGAACTTGGGGCCAGGGATCTTGTTTCGACTAACGCTGTACACTTCCTGAGCACCTACACACCATTCTTCACCCAGTCTGTGCTCAATAGGAGAAAGGTGTCAACATGTATTGTGAAACTGGTATGTGGCAGGTCCTGCGATGTTTCCTGAGCAACAGAGATGAAACACACTATCCTTACAGTCAAGAAACTCAGTATCTAGAAAGAAGTCTGTATATGTGAGCTTATAATTCCGGGAAAGAGCTTCCAACAGGGGTATACACAAAGAGACATGGAAGCAGAGAAGAGGAAGTGACTACAAAGTGATACAGAATTGGATCCTAAAGGAAGAATGAGAACTCATCAAAGAAGGGGAGAGGGAACTCCAAAAACAACAGAGGAAGCCAACACAGAGAGGTAGGTGGACATGTACATAGAGTGAAAATACCTAGTTTTAAGAAAACTGCGGTAAGAAGCTGGAGGAGGGGCAGCAGAGGAAGAACAAAAAGGAAGGAAAGGAAGTTTGCAGTCAGATGTAAAGTTGCTGTTCATTAATTCTATAAACATTAAGTACTCCTAGGTGATGAGCGGCATTGTAGCCAGTAGTGATGAGGCTGATGGTAAAAAGTGAAGGCAGCAATGATAATGATGAGAATATTAACCTTGTTGAATTTAAAGGACTCGGGATGGTGAGTCTGGGCTTCACTTCAAATGAATCAATGCAGATAGGCGGTCTGTCCTCATTTCTTTTTAAATTCCTTTTCTATGCCATAATGCTCCTATAAACATAATGAATATTCCCAAAATCCCCTGGACATTCTGTAAGAAAAATACCAGGCATCACCCTAACAAAGTGACATAGTACAGGAAGGACAAGGATGCTCTGCATGTCCAGAGAAAGGAGTGAGGTGTCAAACTCATTTGCAGATCTAAAAAACGTCGGTTCTTAACAGGCTTTTGCTTTGTTTTAGACACAGGATTTCATTAAGCAGCTTAGGCGGTCTCTGAACTTTCTCTCTCCTCCTTCTGGAGAGCAGAAGCTCTCCAGAAGCATTTCCATCTTCTGAATGCTGTAATTACAGGCATGGGCCACTCCACCTGCGCAATAGGTAGGCATTCTGAACTGAGAGGAAATGAGAACAGAGAGTAATGAATGATCCAGTTCTAAGATTCATCTTTTGTTTTATTATGAAGAAAAAGAAAATCTTGGAATTATGAGAGAGAAAGAGGGAGAGGGAGAGAGAATCTAATATGTCCTAGTCACTGTCCTAGAGGATACAGCAGGGATCAAGAATTAAGGTCCAGGGGGCCAGGGAAATAGCTAAGTGGTTCTGGCACCTGTCTTGCAAGCGCAAGGACCCAGATTCATCCCTGGTAACCACATAACAATACTGGGCATGGAGACTCACGACCAGCAGCAACCAGTACCACATACCACAGTGCCGGGCGTGGTGGCTCACGCCTGTAATCCCAGCACTCGGGAGGCAGAGGCAGGAGGATTGCTGTTATGTGAGTTTGAGGCTGAGCTCAGGGCCAGCCTGAACCACAAAGTGAGACCCTGTCTCAAAACTCCTAAAAAAAAAAAATTAAGGTCCAGTCTTGGTTTCGTGATGCCCACCTATAATCCCAGCATTCTGTGAGGCTGAGGCAGATGGATCACAAGTTTGAGGCCAGTCTGGACAACTTAGAGACTTGGAGACTTGGTCTCAAAGAAAAAAAAAGGCTGAGGATATGGTTCATTACAAAGGCTCTTGGTTCAATCTCCAGTATGGCAAAAACAAACAAAGGTCCAGGCTGTTGTGGAGTTGTATGCTCATAGGAGAGACAGCGTATACATGTGAAGAAACACATTTCTGGTAATAACTGATACAAGAAATTAGACAAGGTAGTATGATCGTAAATGACTGGAGGACGCACATTGTTAGATAGACTGAATAAAGTGTCACCTGTAGGAAAAGTGTAGGTGACAGCATTCTAAGCATGAGAAACAGCAAAAGCAAAGACCTTGAAGAGAGACTGAGCAGCCCAGTGTACCCAGGGGGGAGAAAAAAGGACGAGAGAAAAGTTTGAGGTCAGTAGTAGTTGGCAGGGCCAGGTCAGGGAGGAATTTATAAGTAATGTTAAGGATTTAAGTTGTATTCCAAGTGCAATGGAAAAGTTTAAGCAAGGAAGTGACTGATCTGATTTACTCCCCCACCCCCAACCCCGAATCCAGGGCCTCTCTCTGTAGCCCAGGCTGGCTCTAACTCGAGATCCTTCTGCCTCAGCTTCTTCAGTCTGTAGAAGGGACTACAAATGGAGGCCACCACTCTCAGCTCTGATTTACATTTTAAAAAGGTAACTCTGGTGATTGCTAAGTTTCTTCTTTGTGTAAATACAGTGCCTATCATTATCAGGCTGCATAATGCAAGTGTTTTAGGGCACAGTTATTTGGTCATCTGGTTTACTTCTTCACAGACCAGTACAAATTTCTTTTCTTTCTTTTTTTTTAGGTTTTTTGAGACAGGGTCTCGCTTTGTGGTTCAGGCTGGCCCTGAGCTCAGCCTCAAACTCACATCACAATCTTCCTGCCTCTGCCTCCCGAGTGCTGGGATTACAGGCGTGAGCCACCACGCCCGGCACTGTGGTATGTGGTACTGGTTGCTGCTGGGTGTGGGTCTCCACACCCAGTATTGTCATGTGGTTACCGGGGAATCGAACCCGGGTCCTTGCGCTTGCAAGACAGGCGCCGGAACCACTGAGCTAACTCCCCGGCCCACAAATTTCTTTTCTTAAGTGACCCCAGTTGTGGATGATGCAGGGGCAGAAGGCTTTGTTAATGAGAATGGCTGCAGTAGAAGAGGTGTCTGAGAATACACAGCTTAGGACCTGGATGAAAGATGACCCTACTCATGGACTTCATTAATGATGCTTTGTTCCCACTCAGTGTCTTTGAGATTATGGACCATGGGTCTCCTACCCTGGTTTAGTTTTATTTTCCAGTACTGGAGATCAAACTAAGGCCAGTGCAGCACTACTGAGCTACATCTTCAGCCCTATCCTGGTTTCTTGATAACTTCATTCATCAAACCCTTTGGATACAGACTGTCCTTGGAAGAGAAGTCCTATAGCACAGGGAAAACACATAGACATATTTATAAAGCTACATAAGCCTCATTAAAATTAGTGTAGTTTATATCTAGATATCCCCACAAGGGTCTCTGTCAGGCTTTTGCACTGTGATTGGATTATAAGAGCAGTATAGCTAATGTATTTTTTGGAAGTAGGGACTGATCTACTTTGGGCCGCTGTGGACATGGCCTGGAAGGGTATCTCTCTCTCTCCAATTCACCTCTTTGCTCTGCTTCCTGTCTGCTGAGGGTGAGTAGCTCTCCTCCACTCAGGCCCTTCTGCCACAAGGCCAAACTTGCAAGGACTGAAACTTCTAAAATATGAGCCAAAGTAAATCTTTCTTCCTTTAAGTTGTGCATGTTAGGTATTTTATTGCAAGAACAATAAAGTGACTAAGACAGATTTTGGTACCAGAGAAGTGGAGCCATTGCTGTGACCATACCTGACCATGTGGTTCAGAAGCATCTGACACTAGCTCATGGGAAGAGTTTGGAAAGGTTTAGGGATATGTGCCAGAAAAGCTCTAGGATGCTATAAGCCAAGCTCGATGGAAGATTCTGGTAAGAGCTCAGAAGACCAGAATGCTGACAAAAAGGCAGACTGTAAAAGAGCAAGCTAAGGAGATTTCAGTTGAGAGCAAGGATTTCATTGTCAGTTGGACTCCAAGCTCTGTATGTTATTCTCTGACAAAACATTTACATATAGTTTACCCATGTCTTGAGACTGTGAGAGGCAGAGAAAAATGTAAAGTAGCTCAATGTTCAGGCTGTAGCATGGATACTTCTAGCATGTTTTAGTCAAGTTTATAATGAAAAGTGAGAACAAACAGCACAGCTATGTGATTTTTTTAGTTTCTATTTTACCAGAAAGGAAGCTCTAGTTCAGCTGGGGCCTGAAAAACTGGAGTGGAGGAGGTCTTGGTTGCTGAAATTATTAGCATTAAAAAGAACTCAGTGCTTTGGATCAAGACAGTAAGAAAAATGGCTTGAGCACATGTCACAAATTAGTAAATCCTCACTCTTCCCAGGCTCAAAATTACAAAAGTGAAAGATCTTGCTTTGAGAAAAGAGCCCCAGAATACTGTGATGGAGAATGGCCACCTAGAAAATTTTTTCTCTAGAATTCAGTTCATAGTGTTCCACCCTCCAGCCACTTGGAAACCTTTGCAGTCCTGATTCAAGGGGGGCTGGCCATGACTGCCTGAGCTGGCAGCAGATCTTGGCATCATCCACATAACTCTAGTTTTACAGGCATGCAGAATGCAAGAGTCACAAAGTCATGGCGGAATCTACCGTGGCCCCAGAAGAAGGCCATGCAATGTGCTCTTGAGAGGTGACTGCGTGGAGCTGTGAGAGTGAAGCAGAAAGTGCAATGGAGATCCCAGACAGTTGACGAAACAGAACAGTAAACTATCTGAGGAGAGCCATAAGGAACGAGCAAAGTCGGCCCAAGAGAGAAACCACAAGGGCCAGAGCAATAGGCAGTGCCTTGGGGCAGGACCAGCCAAGCCCTTTGGGATTTATATTTTGCCACAGCTTCCATCAGGTGCTAGCCAGGGAGCAAGCTACAACATTAAATGTGTGCCCTTCTGGGTTTTGATCTTGCTTTGATTCCGATTTTTTGTATTTCTCTTTTCCTCCATTTGATCCCCTTCCCATTTGAGAAAGATCTATTTCCCTACTTCCTGTTATCTATCTTTTATTCTGATCCTTATTCATGATATAGGTTTCTCCTATGAGAAAACGCATGTGATATTTAAGCTTCTATTTCACTTAACACTATGCTCTCAAGATGCATTCAATTTTCTAAAAAGGAACCAAGTCTATCCTTTGTGACAGAGTACTACTCCACTGTGTATATAAACAAATATTTTCTTTAACCATTCATCTGTTGAAAGACAATATAGACTGATTCTAATATTTATCTATTATGTGTTATGCTGCTATAACCATGGGTATGCATTGTATCATTGTACTACAATGTCATTAACTGTTTGAAAAAGATATCTAGAAGAGGAATAGCTGGGTTGAATGGAATTTCTACTTTTAGTTTTTTTGAGGAAGCTCCCTGATTGTACTAGTTTTTATTCCCTTGCAGCCTCTCCAACATTTCTTATCATTTGATTTTTTGATGATAGCCATTCTTTCTGGAGTAAGAGGGGGTTTCCATGTTGTTTTAATTTGCATTTCTTTAGTAGCCAGTGATGTTGAAATTTCTTCATGTATTCATTAGCCATTTGTACTTCTTCTGAGAAGTATCTATTTATTTTACTTGCTAATTTTTTAGTCAAGTCTTTTATTTTTTTAAGGGGTCTAATTTATTAGGCCTAATTTATTGGGCCTATTTTGAGTTCTTTATATGTCCTAGGTATTGGTCATCTGTCTGAAAAATGGTTTTTCCATTCTATAAGTTGTCTCTTCACTCTTTTTTTTCTCAATAGATGCTTTTAAATTTTATATGATCCTATTTGTTGATTCTTGGTACTAGCTCCTGTGCAACCAGGAGTCTGTTCAGGAAGTTCTTGCCTATGCCTATGCTTTCAAGTTTTACCTAATTTATCTTCTAATAGGTTAAATGTTTCTGTTTAACATCTAGATCTTTGATTCATTTAAATTTAGCTTAGTACACTGTGATAGTTAACTGCTTGTGTCAACTTGAGTAAGAAATGTTCAAGTAAATTGGATTAGCATAGCTCTGGGTGTGGTTGATGGGGTCTATTGAAGATGAAAGACCCATCCTAGGTGAGGGTGGCAGGAACCAATAGGCTTGCTGCCTAAATGGCATAAAAGGGAAATGAAGAAGGAAGACTTTGATTCTGCTTCTTTAGGGGAGCTTCAGTCTTCACCTTTACCTTCACCTGGCTTCTATCACAGACCCATCAGGCTCCTGATACGGACTTGCATGGGACACTACATTGATCCCCAGGACTTTGACTGGATCTTTGTTTGTTCTGTTTTGTTTCACTTCCTTGGTTAGGTTTATTCCTAAGTATTGGATTTTTCTTGATGCTACTCTGTTTGAACTGTATTTTTTTTTCTAATTTCTTTTTCAGCAAGTTCATCACTGATGTACAGGAATGCAGTGATAATGGACATCCTTGTCTGGTTCCTTTAGTAGAAGGAAAGGTTTCAATGTTTCCCTCATGTATTATGGATTAGCATAAATGGCTTTTTATCATGTCAAGATAAGGTCCTTCTGAGACAGGAGATTAGGGCATGGCAAAGCCTGTTGATTACAAATCCAACAACATATGCACAGAACAGTTCCCAAAGTCCTGCATGTGGACTTTTCACATGAACCTGAGCCACTTTCCGCAGGTTGGCCTAGACTTGACATCAGTCCGAGGAGTGAGGATGATATATAGAGGACAATCTGCATTGAGTTTGTGCCACTGTGTTCACTTTTTCACAATGGCTTGCTCTCATGCTGTAGGATGTACTTCTTTTCCTACTTTTTCTTTGTCCAAACTTTCTGCAGAGCCTGTTTCTTTTTTTAATCTTTTATAAAACTTTGCTACCATTTATTCTTATCTTGACCCATTCTTTGTTCATAATACAAAGAACCTAGAAACCACCTCACAAAAGAGACTCTAGCACCCCAAAACCTGGTAATACTTCTATATCTATTTTCTTCAAGTTTTTAAAAATCACACATTTAAATATTTGTTGGATTTCATCGAAGACTTTTTCTGTATCTTTTGAAATGATTATACAATTTTTGTCCTTGTACCTGTTTATGTGATGTGTTACATTTATTGTTTTACATATATTGAACCATCCTTGCATCCTTGGTATGAAGCTTACTTGATCACAATCTTTTTGATGATTTGTTGCATTCTCTTTGCCAGTATCCTTTTGCATCTGTATTCATTAAAGAAACTGGTCTTTAGTTATCTTTTTTTGGTTGAGTTCTTATCTGATTTTGGAATCAGTAATGCTAACTTCCAGGAATGACTTTGATGACACTCTTTTCCCTTTCACTTTCATTAGAGTTTGAGGTGTATTGATGTTAGATCTGGATGTTCTTGTAGAATTCAGGAATGATTTTATCCAGTCCTGGGCTTGTCTTAGTTGGTAGGGTTTCTTTCTTTCTTTCTTTCTTTTTTTTTATTACTACTTTTCAAATTCATTGCCTTTTCTTTTCTTTTTTTTTTTTTTTTTTTTTTTTTTTTTTTTTTTTTTTTTTTTTTTTTTTTTTTTTTTTTTTTTTTTTTTTTTTTTTTTTTTTTTTTTTTTTTTTTTTTTTTTTTTTTTTTTTGGTATGGGGATTGATCTCTGGCCCTTGTGCTTCCAAGGTAGGTGCAGTACCACTTGAGCTAAATCCCTAGCCCCTCTTCTTTCAATTTTTTTGTTTTGTTTTGTTGTTTTTTTGAGACAGGGTCTAGCTTTATAATTCAGGCTGGTCCTGAACTCAGCCTTGAACTCAGCAATTCTCCTGCATCTTCCTCCTGAGGGCTGGGATTACTGGTGGTGTGAGCCACCATGCCCGGCATTGTGGTATGTGGTTCTGATTGCTGCTGGGTGTGAGTCTCTATGCCCGGCATTGTTGTATGTGGTTACCAGGGATCAAATTAGGGACCTTGTGTTTGCAAAGCAGGCGCTGGACCTACTGAGCTAAATCTCCAGCTCTTATTTCAGTTTTAATAATTCATATGAATGTAGGAATCTGTCCACTTATTTTAAATTCTCCAATTTACTGGCATTCTGTATTTTGGCAGTATCTGTGATGATTTCATCTTTTTCATTTTAACTGCATTATTTAGTTTCTCTCTCTCTCTCTCTCTCTCTCTCTCTCTCTCTTTTGTAAGATTGGCTAAGGTTTACCTAGACTATATTTTAATTTTTGTTTTGAGACAAGGTGTCACTAAGTCACTAAATTGCCCAGGGTGGACTCCAATTTACACTTTTCCTGTTTTAATCTCCCAGAGTGGTAGGATCATAGATGTGTGCCTCCACATCCTGCTGATAATGAAAATTAAAATGAAAGCAGATGCATAAATTTCTTTCTTTAGGGGGAAGGTGGGACAGTACTGGAGATTGAACTCATGACCTTGTGCTTGCCAGGCAGGTGTGGCCCCACTGAGCAACATCCCTGGCTTCTGTCAGTGTAAATTTACAGGCAAAGGATTTAATTGGAAAGTAAGAGATATAAAATGGGACACAACTATAAGACTGAGTTTGTCTCCTAACAAAGGAAATAAGAGAAGATAGAAAAATTATTCCATTTTGAGGAACTGAATGGTACACAAGTATGAAAAGATGGATCAGACTGGCCCATTCACAAAAGAATGGAGACCAGCTGGGCAAGGTAATGCACACCTGTAATCCCAGCATGCAGGAGGCTGAGGCAGGAGAATTGCTATGAGTTTGAGGTCAGCCTGGGCTACCTAGTGAGGTCAGGGTCAGCCTGAGGGACAAAGTGAGACTCTGTCTCAAAAAACCAGGAAAAGAACGGAGACCAGCTTTATGGGGTGCTGTGGGGGGCTGAGGGTCTTGTTGATTATTATCTCAGCCTTATAGTTATCTTATAGTTCTGGAAGAATCTTCATGGCATGAGGGGTGATTTGATTATGATGACATGATTATCCTTGCTTGTGGCACTCTTTGTTTTTCGAGACTGAAGACCTTTTAAGCATCGCTCCAGTGGGTACAGTCTGGAACTGAATGTTGAAAAAGCTGGTTTCTGGATGATCCTGTGAATCCTGAATATTACTTAAGTTATTTTTGTTTTGATATTTTCAGTCTCGAAAGGGGATGAGACAGACTAGGTTCATTTAGTGCTAATAAGTCTTGTTTTGCCAACTTTTCCTAACTGATTAATATGCCTAGATCCAAAGTATAAAGGTACATACAATGAAGATCAAGCTTTGTTTTGCTTTTAGTTACCTTTTGGGCATCCTAGGCCCAAGTGAAGGTTTATTAGTTTTAGCAAAAACTGCTTCTAAGTCCCTGACTATTTCAGAAAAAAAAAAAAAAAGATAAGTCATGTTTTTAATGAGAACAGGCTAGAGGCCCAGGAGCTTTCTGGTCCTCTGTCCCTGTGGCACTCACTTGACCATGTCAAATGCACCAGGCAGTATTCCAAGTGTTAAAAGTTCATTCATCCATTCTACAAACACTCATCCCAGTCAACTACATATGTACAATATCTGGAGCCCCAGATGAATCTGTGTTAACATAATAGTGGGTTTTGAATAAATACTTGTTCCATACGATGAGTAAAAATGGCTTCTCTGGGGTTTAGAGGTAGGGTGGGGGTTGTTCACTTTACATGTAAATTAAATCTGACAGCTCCTTTAAATAAGATTTTCCTTCCAAGCTATAAAAACAAGTCTCAGCTTTAAAGAGTCAATGTGTTCATCCCTTTCAGGACACAGTCAAGTAAAGGCAATGTCCAGCCCTCCTTTGTGACCCACTGGTTCCAGAACTTGGTAGCTGCCAAAATTTGTGGGTGTCCAAGTCTCTTACATGAAATGGCATAGTATTTGTCTCTAATCTACATACTGCTTCCCACATGCAGTTTAAACCACCTATACTTATAATACCTTATAATACCCAAACCACCTATACTTATAATACCTAATACAATGAAAATACATACAAATAGTATTACACTGTATTGTTGAATAATGACAAGGAATTAAATTTTGAGTATGTTAGGTTGATAGTTAGCTGAATCTGCAGATAAACCCAGATATGGAGGGCTAAATGTACTACAGCTGGCTCAGGACAACTAAGTTTCACAAGTTATGCAAGCTGGTTATTAACACAATTATTACCAATCTAAATTACATCAACTTATAAGCATGTTATATTTAAAACAGATACTACTCAAAGGATATCACTTTTTTTTTTTTAGACAGGGTCTTGCTTTGTGGTTTAGGCTGGCCCTGAGCTCAGCCTCCAACTCACATCACAGCAATCCTCCTGCCTCTGCCTCCCGAGTGCTGGGATTACAGGAGTGAGCCACCACGCCCGGTACTGTGGGATGAGGTACTGGTTGCTGCTGGGCGTGAGTCTCCACTCCCAGTATGGTATTGGTTACCAGGGATCAAACCCGGGTCCTTGCACTTGCAAGACAGGTGCCGGAACCACTGAGCTAAATCCCCAGCCGGATATCACTTTCTAATTTTTTTTTTTTTTTTGGAGACAGGGTCTCGCTTTTGTCAGGCTGGCCCGGAGTTCAGCCTCAAACTCACATCACAGCAATCCTCCTGCCTCTGCCTCCCGAGTGCTGGGATTACAGGCGTGAGCCACCACACCTGGCACTGTGGTATGTGGTACTGGTGGGTATGAGGGTCCACACCTGGCATTGTTGTATGTGGTTACTGGGGATTGAACCTGGGCCCTTGTACAATCTCTGGAGCCCCAGATATTGTAAGGCAGGTGCCAGAACCACCAAGCTAAATCCCTGGCGCCCTCTAATTATTTTACTATTATAGATATTCCTCATTTAACGACCAAGTTCCGTTCCTGCAACTCTGTCATGGGGTGAGTTGGCTGCTAAATTAGGATAGCATATAGTATATACATTACAATATTCAGAACAAAAATTTTGCTTTTATATTCATAACTCTTACATGCAGTATTATAATGTATAACAGAAGATAAACTATAGTACTATACTATACAGTACAGTCAGCAAAAAGATATTGAGGCTCTATAAACAAGATGTACAGAACTGTACAAAAAAAAGTAAGTCATAAGTTTGAGAGGCAGATTGTAAGTCTGAAGAATCTTTAAACAGGTAGGTCATTAAATAAAAGAAAAGCTGTATCGATGTTCTATAGGTTGTTGGTTGGAACCAAGAGTGGAAAGACTATAAGCCGTGCTGTATGTCTCTTCCCAACCAATCATTCGCTATCACAGTAGTAGCTTTAATTGCCACCAGGGCAAATATTTAGACTATGGCAAATGGCAACACAAAATCCCGAACTATCCCTTCCGCCACCTGCTGGAGAGCTGCTTGTTACACATTACCAGCACACCCTGTGTGTAGAACTCTTGCATTAATTCTCTAGTGGTCAGTCTTCCATTAGAATCTTACTGAAAGAATTCAGTGAACTAGGTTGAGGAGTCATTCTTTAACTGAGTCCTTACCACGCATATTACAATGCTACTTTCACATAATTAAGCAATCTGTAGCCTAAGATGGAGGCTTTTGTCCACCAATGACATGAGTGGACTATTTGAAGAAACAAGGTTGTCACAAGATAAATTTTAGTAGGAGCTACTGTGGGCAAAGACATGCTGAAGGACAAGGAAGATTTAAGATAAATGGTTCTTACTCAAGAAACTCACTTTAAAGAAGGTGACACAAAACCAGCAGCTAATACAATGCAACCAGGACTATAATGGAGAAACAGAAGCATGGAGGAGAGCAGGCCAATTCAGGGACCACTGAAGAGGCTTCAAAAGAACCTAGACTGTAAGCACCAGCATCTGTCTGTCTTTCCTCCACTGTGTTTCCAGCACCGAACACACCTCCCAGCACAGAGCTGCTACTCAGTAATTGTTACATGAAGGAAAGAGCTAGCAGTGGCCCTGACACTGGGGCGATGAGAAGACTTGCCAAGCAGATAAGAATGAGAACAGGAAGAACATCCCTGAAGACGAAACAATATGCATAAAGGCAAGGAAGGAAGAGAGACTGACACACTTAAAGGAAAAGCTTAATGTGGCATGGGGACTGGGAAAGGCAAAGCATGGAAGAGGGGTTTCCTGCCTCATCTCAGTAAAGCCCTTCTCAGAAGACAAAAAGGCCCAGGCGTGGTGGCAGACACCTGTAATCCCAGCACTTGGAAAGGTGAGGCGGGAAGATCACTCCGAGGTGGAGACGGCCTGGGCTTACATAATGGGTTCAAGGCCAGCCTGAACTACAAAATGAGACCTTGTCTCAGAAAAAAAAAAGACAAAAAGAGTTGACTTGTTCTGCAGAGCCTTGGGAATAGAACTAAGAGCCATGCAAAGAGTCACAGAGAATCAGATTTCCATTTCATTTAAAGAACGGCCTAACAGAGCTGTCCAACAGTGCAATGGGCTGCGTTGGAAGCAGTGAGCAAGTTATCTTGCAGGAAAGCAAACAGATGCCTGACAGATTCTTGGTGCAACAAATTGCTAAGGGTAGATGATTTCTTTTTTCCTAGATTTTGAAGTGGACTTTGGAGACTGCATCAAATCTCCTTCTTTAAAAGATATTAGATAACATAGAGACAACTGCCTTCACTCGTATTCCTGCAGGAGACCCAGAAACTTCCCCAAAGGGCTTCTTATATTTCTTGTTGGCTACAGCTGGGGCCAACAGGGCTGCTGAAGGTCCTCCCAGGAAAGAATAATGTCTTTTGAAATCACTGAGGTCTTCACTCATTCCTGCAGCAATTATTTATTCAGTACCTTCTTGTGTCAGACTTTCCTAAGTGCTGGAGACATAGAAAGAGGTGAAAGAAGGGATCTGAGTCCACAGTGTAGGGGAGAAATGCAAATAAAATTTACACCTTATAGCTACAGCACAAAGTGCTGTGAGACACAAAGACTAAAAATGTATTTTGCCGAGAGGAATCAGGGAAGGGCTTGGAGATGAAGTAACCCAGAGCTGACTTTTTGGAAGGCTTTACTAGACAGGAGGGAAAAGACAGGGAAATATGTACGAAGAGAGTGGAGAGAGGAAATGCACGGCCACTTTGGAGAGGCTGATAAAAGTGTAGGTAGGTGGTAATGACAGGGGCCAAAATATGACCAGCCTTGAATCCAATGCTGAAAAATTGAAGTCTGCATCCACAAATGACAGGAGGACCATAATGAGTTTAAGTAGTGTGACTAGACTTGAAGTAGAAATAACTAGTGTAACTCTTACAGTGTCTTGTGAAGAAAACATATAGGAGGTCTCCAGACTAGACTTGTTAAAAGACTGTTAGGAAAATCGAGAGAAGAATGAGGATGGCCTAAACGCGGAGAGTGAGGAAGATGGGAGGAGAGTAGAGACTGTTCTGGAGACAGAAAGAGCAGGATGTAGGAGGGGCTGATCTCAAACCTATGACACAAACACACATGCACAGAACACTTTAAACAAAGACAGAAAAAGGAAAAGGTCTCCAGTCTCAGACTCTTAGGTTGGGCCTATTAGCAAGTAAGCGCTATACAGAACTATAAATTCCCTGAAAGCCAAGTCAAAAGGGAAATGTAATGACACACATAGCTCTAGTTACCTGTGAAAACAGAACCACGTGTACTCACAGAGGAGAGAGAGACTGGCCAGGCAGCAGGGGACAAAGCGAAGCCTGAAGGGCTCTTGGGCCAGCACATGTTTGTCCCTGATTCTAAAGCCCTAGGAAGGGATCTTAAACTCCTCCCCCCTTGGTTGGGTGTTGACTAACAGCACAAGGAATGGGGAGCCCAGCTCTGGCCCAGGAAGGTGTCCTTACAGACAGCCAGTTACAATGTTTGGACCAGAGTGGGCTGTAGCCCAGTCTCCCTTCTCGGTTCTCCCTCCAACACTCACTGATTTGCCAGAGCAGTTGGGTAGGAAGTCAGGGCCCAAGGCAACCATGTTGCTCAGGGTAGCCCAGGAAATTAGGGACAGGGCCAGTCACAGCTTGGTGTCTTATGGGGGTCTTATGAGTCCCCGTGTTCCTTACACACAGTGCGGAGCACTAACTCCAGACACCTTCGGTTGGGAGAGAGGACATTTGACCATCTGATCCGCTGGAGATGCTCTGAACACAACTGGCACTCGCGGAGAGCTGCAGGCGTGACGACACAGACAAAGCAGAGCCCCCAACCCGGGGTGCGAGGGATAGAAAGACTCCCAGGGGAAAGTCAGAGGACCTTGCTGGACTGGCTTTCAATCGGAGGGTGGTGCGTGAGGAGATGATGAGGGACAAAAGGCAACTGGCATCTCAGCACCTGATGTCATGGCGGGCTTCTCTGAGGTTCGAGCCCTTTGCCATCCAGTCATTTCATTTGATCTTCCACATAACGGTGGGAAGATATCAAAGACATCAAAACTGCCGTTTAGAGCTAAGGAACAGACTGAGGTGGCGTGCCCAAGACCGCAAAGGGAAAGACGACGGCAAGTGTCCTGATTCCATCCAGATGCCGAGCTGTGCGCGCGCACCGCCGGGCGCCGGCCGGGCCGCTGGGCTCCGCAGCTCGCTCCCCCGCCCGGCCCCGCCCGCCCGGCCCCCCGTCCTTCTCCACCCCGAGGTCCCACCTGAAGCCTAACACCCCCCCCACGCGTGCCAGGCGTCGCGGGGAGTCAGGGGTTAAAGCCCCTGGCCGGGTGGCCCCCTCCCCCGCCCCAGCCCCCTCGCTCCGCTCGGCGCCGCGCCTGGAGCGTCCGTCCGGGGCCGGCACGGGAGAGGAGGGGAGAGCGGGCCTGTTTCTCGGGTGGCCAATCCACGAGCCGCGGTGGCCCAGAGGAGGCGCCAGCGCCAGGCCAGCGCCAGGCCGGGCTGCCTGCTTCCCGCGGCAAAGTACAAATGCGCCCGAGCGCGGCGCCTGGCGCCCTGGGCGAGCACAGCCGGCCCGCGCGGACCCCGGCCGCGCCGCGCCTTCCCCTCCTCCCCGGCCTCTCACCTCCTGCCTCTCACCGCCGGCTTTCCCCTGCCGCCCGGCCTCCCGCCACCTCTCCATCTCGCTCCCTTCTCCCCCGTGTCCTCTCCACTTTTCTCTTCTTCCCACCCCAGCCCTCCCTTCCTGTCTGCCCTTCCTTCTCTCGAGCCTCCTCTGACTCTCCTCTCCGCGAGTGCGGACGGCGCTGTGCCCGTGCCTCAGTTTCCCCCTCCGCTCATTTTCTCCCGGCTCCCCTCCAGGCTCAGAGCCGGGCGCCCGCCCCGCGGAGAGGAAGGATGGTTCCCGAGGTGAGGGTCCTCTCCTTCCTGCTGGGACTCGCGCTGCTCTGGTTCCCCTTGGACTCTCACGCTCGAGCCCGTAAGTAGCAGGGCGCCTGGTCGGGCAGAGGAGGGACGCAGGCCCTCGGGACGCGCAGGGACAACGCGGGGACTCTGAAGCACTCAGTGCTGTGCAGCCATCGGGGCAGCACCTGTGCCAGGAGGCAGAGACTCTTCTGTGGTTCCGTGCGGCGTACGGCTGAGACTGGGGACCCGGGAGATGCCAGACTCAGACTGAGGAAGGAGGCTGCTGCCTTGGACCCTAGGACGGCGGGCTGGCGAGCTAGGAAACGGGGGAGTACGTGTGGCTGCGGGGGAGCCTGTGATGGGGTGTGAAGACTGCTGCGTTTGGGAAAAGCCCTGGGATGAAGTAAGAGCTAAGCAGGACCCCCCCTTGGCAATCCTCGGTCCTTTTTGATCCTCACCATGCTCCTCTGGAGTGGGCTTTACCGTTTACATTTTACAGACGAGAAAAGAGAAAGAACTTGCTGGAATTTATAGAACTAGTACGCTTTCTTTAAAACCAAAACTCTGTAATTCCACATCCTACCCCCACGGTGTCTAGAAGAGAGAGTTGTGAGGCTCTGGGCACAGAGAAATAGACCAGGGTCTTCATCATTGCAGCCCCTTTGAATATCAGCTGGTGGGAGGCAACTCTCTGAGCCTCAGTTTTCTGATCTATGAAATGGGAGTAAAAAAAAGTCCTAGGACTGTTACAAGGATCAGATAGTAGAAAATAGGCAAAGCAGCCAATGCAGGATGGTGGATGTAGCTCCTCAAGAAATAACAGTCGCCTAATTGCATGTTAGACCCCAGGCGACCTCAGGCAGGTTCTAGCATCTCTCAGAAGCTCACTGCCCCTACGGCTGACAGACCCTGCCCATGTCCCCTGCCAGTCTCTCAGAATGCCGTGAGGATTGAAAACCAAAACAAAGATCCTCTTAATGAGAACTAAAGAGCTTCATTCAGAGCCTGAAACACTCAATAAACCGAAGCAGGCGAGGCAGCCATAGTGGTGCTGGCACTGGCGACAGTAGCTTGCCCAAGGTTGTGTGGGGCAGAGCCCAGGGTTATGACCCTAGTGGCTCAGCGCCCAGCCCAGCTCCCCCATACTTTTGAACCTGACTTGTGGGAGCTGGTGCCACTGTATTTTGTATCAGGCCCATGGAAGTCCTCAGGAACAAGTTGTGGGAAGAGCTCGATGTTGGATCAAGTCCTGGCTCTGCCTCTTGCAGCTGTGTGACTTCAAAACACATGATTTCTCTGAGACCCATTTTCTTCACCTGCCTGCGAGAGGTACGAACCTGGAACCTAACATGTTCTGGGGACTGATCGTATTAAAATACTCAGCACAATGCAGGGTACTCAGCCAGGAACTTCTGCTCTTGCTCGAAGCCTACAAGGTTTCTTCCCAACCCCCACCTGCCTGTGGTTTGTGAAGGAGACTCGGCACAGGGGCCTCCATGCCATGCTTGGCCTTGTCCTCAGCTCCCAGGAGTTGACTCCTGGAAAGAGGTCCTGGAACCGGACCCCTGGTGAGGACTGCTCTGAGCTGTTCACGCCCCTCCTCTGCCTCCTATGCCTTTCACAGCCTCACCTGGTCATTCTGCCAGCCAGCTCTCCCTGGTGGCCAAATCTGTTCTAATCTCCCCTGCTCCGTGCCCCCACTGCCTTTGAGTCTGTACCTCTCAGCAGGTTCTGCTAGTAGCTCTTCTCCCTCCACATCACATCACAGGGCTCCAGGCAGAGGAGGAGAAGGCTTGGAGCCATTCACAGAGGGAAGGGAGGGGGACTGTCCACCGAGGAGGCTGAGGCCGTGGATGTCAGGGCTGGAAGGGCTGCTCATCTGCTTCTACCCAGCATACCACCCATCTTTAGAATTCAGTCAAATCCAGGAAGTGGGGTGATCGGCCACAAGGTCACACAGTGAATCTACCATGGAGACCTGGGTCCTACTCCCTGACATGTCACCTATCAGCTGTGCAAACTGAGACAGTGTTGTCTTAGTCTTCTCTGTGCCTCTGGAGCTGACAGACTATGAATCCCGAGTTCAGCCAGGAGTCATCTGTCAGGATCCTCTGTGAAGGCTTGTGACGAAGGCTGCATCTCAGTGAGACTCAAGCCTGGACGGGTAAGGAACCTCCAGATGACGTGTGAGGTGCTTTGAGAAGTGGCCGCACTAGGTGGGAATCCTCGGGCCCGTGTGGTGTCACACTCACAGGGTGGCTGTGCCTGCGGTGCTGAGGCCCCATAAGCGGGGTCTCGGCCTTCTCTCTGTCTGATGGTATGCAGCCACGTTACTTCCCCTTGGTTCTGTTTCCAGCCGTGTGTGGAGCCCTGGTACAGCGCAGCCTGGGTGTCAACTCCAATCCCAGGCGGAGCCCTGTGCCTCCAACCCTGACCGCTGACTGAGCCCCACTTCTGCCCGGGCCGGAGCCCTCACACAGGCTGTCACTGGCCTGATTACCGAGAGCTCTGACCCAGCCCAGACAGAACCCTGTCCTGTGTGATGCTGGCTACTCTGCTCTGGCTGCTCATCCCCTCCAAGCCCTGGAAGTGGCTTGCACACCGGCTCCCTTTCTTTTTACCTTTCCTTTACTATTTGTCCCTTGTAGGCAACTGGCATGCTTCTACTTCCTTCCCTCTCTCTAGCTCCTCTTTCAGGAAAGTCAGGGACCAGGTAAAAACATGCACCGTTCTAGTCTTTCTCCTCCTATATTTCATGTAGTACAGAAATTAAAACTTTGCTTCCCAGGGGATGGAATCCCAGACCCCAGACCTGGCTTGGGGAGCAGGCATGCCATGCTGTGGTGCTGCACAGAGGGAAACTTGCAACAAGGTCAAGCTCAGTCTGGCCATGGCACGGATTCCAGCTGTGCTCCAGGAAGGCAGATTGCCTTAGTTTACCCACTGGTGAGGTGAGATAGTTGGACTGAAATTGATGATCACTGAGGACATCCTAGCTTTAACAGCCCCTCATTCTGAGTCTCACAATCCAGAGGTGTGGTTGCCTTGGTTCTGAGTCCACTCTGACTTGGAAAGAAGAGGGGAGCTGGGCGTGGGTAGGTATAGGATAGACAACCTCATATACAGCACAGAGCCCCTGGAGGACCTAGGACAGGAGGTATAGTGAGAGACAGAGCAGCGGGGACCCTGCCTGCTGTTCATCTAGGTCACACCCTCAAGATAGGCTGGAGAGTACCTAAGTGAAGGCCTCAAGTCCGACTCCAGGCAGGCAGCCTCTGCCAGGGCAGACCGGGCCGCTCTGCGCATCCTCACTCTCACCAGTAGAGGTCTCTGCCTCTCACTGCTGACGGCCTCCAGGCGACAGCTGCGCAGTTGCTCCAGCTGTTGCACCTGTTCCGGGACTGGCCTCTCAAGTTCCCCCCAGTCACCAGCTGCAGCACAGGGCCTTGAATCCTCTGGACTCCCCAAGAGAAGGACTGGCGAGAGAGTGGCGTCCCTGGGAGGTACAGTGGTGAGATGGAGCCTGAGGCAGCTGTGTCGCCTCTGGACTGACCTAACTCAGAGAAGGCTGGTCCCCAGAAGCTTTCTGTTGCGCGTTCTTGCATTCAGTACTTTTTCAGTATGTCTCACCTGAGCCCTTTTGTTTGCAACTTAAAGGTCTCGACTCTTCGGGGGTGGGTGTGTCCTTATGAACATCCTCTCCAGATCTGCAGGCTGGCCTTGGCATTTGTTCTGGCACAGATCAGCAAGGCCAATCCCTCCTGGGGGCTCAGTTTCCACATCCATAGCCAATAGAGGTTGGCCACCACGCAAACCCCTAACTTTCTGGGCTTCTGTGACTCTAAGTGCATATGTTCAAGGCAGAATACAGAGTGGATGGTCCTCCCCGTCCCTGCCGTTCACAGGCACGGGGCTGCCTCCTGGCTTGCTGATTCTCTGCCCCAAGGCCCTTTCATGCTCCTGTGCGTGCTGTGTGACAGCCAAAGGAGTGAGGCTCAGAAGGTAGGCCCCTTCCCCTAGGGTTGCACAGCTCCACACCATGGTGCTGAGAATCTTCTTGATTCTCTTAAGAGACCTGAGCTGCCAGATACCAGAGCCCATAGCGGCGGAGTTTATGTCTGAGTGGGGAGCAAGTTTGTTTGTGGGAGGGGCCTATAAATAAACACAGAAAGTATGGCTGTGTGGGTGTGAAGGAAGAGATGTAAATGTTCTTGCATTCTGGAGCAGCCTGGCTCCTCCAAGCTTTCTGAGTTTTTGCAAGCTGGAGACAGGCCAGCCACGATTTCAGACCTCTCTCCTCTCACCCTCGCCCTTCCTGGTGGCTTTTCAGAGCCTTATCTGGCCTCTCCTCCAGCTCAGAAGCATCTTCCCTGCTATCTTTTCTGCTCCTTAAGGAAGAATGCTCAGCTGTGCTAGTGTCTCGCGTAAAGAAGTACCGTACAGCCTGAGTCTCAGGTCAGACTGTGGGGTGCCCTCTGGGTGGAGACAGTTTGGAAATTTTGACGTATGTGTGAAGATTGTAGAATCACTCATCCCCTTAGCCATCCCAGGCTCCTGACCCTTTGGTACATAGTGTTCTTTGGCTTGGCAGCTGGATTGGGAGTTCAATGTCAGGGAGTTGGAAGGACAGGTCAAAGGCTAATTCCTGTTAGGTGGCAAGGCGGGACTGTTGAGAGGGACTTGGCTTTCCTTGCATATCATGAAGCTCCCTTTCTGTTAAGGAGAGAAGTTTCCAGGATGAAGGCCTGGCAGTTGTCTCTTCTTCCTGAACCACTCCCTCTCCATTAACTATATTCTTTTTTTTTTCATTTATTCACTTATCAAGCTACATCAAGGACAAAATTCAGGGAGCTCTGGCCCTTCCTCTCGAGAAGCTCACAGTTCAGTAAGAAAGACAAACCCACTTAGCAAGTACTTCTAGCCTTGGCAGTGAGGACTCTAATCAAAGGCTGAACTCCTCTGGAAGGAGAAACCAGGGCCCTGTGAGGTTGGGGGCCTCACAGAGATGGTGGCATCCCAGCCAGGTTTGGAAGAATGAGAAGGGGGTGGCCAAACATTAGAGACGGGGAATTGTATCCTAGGAGGAGAAACAACAGGTATGAAGGCCCAGAAATGTGAAGGAACCTGGCGGGGTGGTAGAAGAGAGAGAGAACCTAAAAAAGAGAAGGTGAGGGTGAAAACAGGCCCCCCTCCAAGAATTTTGCTGCAGAAGCAGGCAGGAGTCAGGCTGAGGTGTTACAGTAACTTGGGGAACCTGTGTGGGAAACACTGCTGGCCTAGATCCAGATTCAAGCCAGTGAGCCTAATTACTATCAGTCAGTAGTCAGTCAATCTAGATAATCCTAGCACTCAGGAGGCAGAGACAGGAGAGTCACAATTCAAGTCCCGCCTGGGTTACCTGGAGTATGTAGTGACTCAAAGAGAAAAAGAAAGAGAGAGAGAGAGAGAGCACAAGCCAGGCCTGGTGGATATACCTATAATCCCAATACTTGGGAGGCAGAGGCAGGAGGATTGCCATGAGTTTGAGGTCAACCTGGGCTACATAGTGAGTCAAAGCCAGCATGAACTACATAGTAAGACCCTGTCTCAAAAAAAATACAAAAGACAGCAAGAAGAGAAAACACTGGGTAAGGAATTCGGTGATCTATTGAAGTGGGTATTCTTGGAGGAGGAGCAGGCATCCATGCGACCCATCTCCAGTGCCCTACGTGAGCCATGTTCACTGCCAACTATGCTTTTGCAGGAGTCCTCCCCTGCACCTTGTTTTCTCCTCTGTGGCCCAGCCCTGAGGACCTTATGGTCTCACTCTTATAGCATTTACCAGTTACATTTGTCAGTCTTCTTCATTAGGCTGAAACCTCTTCTAGGGCAGGGACTATATCTTATTAAGTCATGTGCCATGTCCACGGGTGAGTATAAAGCTTGTTATAAAAGGATCAGTACAGGAAGCGAAAGGACTAACAGTGACACTATTTACTGTCTTTTGTACTACATGCCCCACATTCTGCTATAGATTTTTTTCTGGGTCCTGCCCAGGCATTGCCATGCCCACGGTCACCTTGCTGCCATCCATATCTCTGTTCATGTTCATGCTGCCCCAAACAGACTGCTGCATTGGCTTGTAGCTGTCCACACAGGCAGTATCTCTGAGCCACCCTGACATCACATTCATCTGTTTGTTCCCTCCTCAAACCTCCATTCCATCCTTGACCGCTCCTGTACATTTTCTACCCCCATCCTATCTGATCTGTCCCACCACTGGCCCACTGTACCCATGAAGTATTGCTCAAATCTGTCCCCCACCTTTTTTTGGTGGTGCCAGGGACTGAACTCAAGACCTTGCACTTGCAAGGCAGGAACAGCACCACTGAGCCAAATCCCCAGCCCTCAAATTTCTATTTTTGCACTTTAGTACTGCTTCCATTTTGGTCAGGCCCTAAATGCAGATCCAGCACTGCCTCAAACAGGATGACGGCCCAGCTCTCCCTGTTGCCTGCTGTGGGCTTGCCCTCCAGAGCTGTGGTGGGCTATACCAAATGCAATCCTCATTTCTCACTCAAACTTCCTGAGGTCAAGGTTTTTCCGTGATTTTCCTTTGTCCTTGGGGCACGGAAGGCCCTCAGAGAGCTTCTGCCTCTCTCTCCAGCTAGAGCTCTTGCCTCTCATGCTCTGACTTTCCCATTTCCTGCCCCAGTGTCTGAGCCACTTCATCTCTGTGTCCCAGCCCAACATCTGTGTGGGCCTGTGTGGTGCTGTGGGAGACTGGCCTGGCCTGTGAGTGGGACGAGAAGAGAGCAGAGAGGGCTGTAGAAGCAGCACTGGTGCGGCAGTGAGACCAGGAGATTTCACTGCAGTGAGGACTATGATGTGCATGCACTGACCAGGGACCTGGGGCTGCTACAAAGGACTTTGGGATTCAGAGAAATATGGTGAGAAAGACACAGTGAAGGAAGTTTGGGGTCAGTGCCCAGATCTGAATTTTGCCTTTTAGTTTTTACCTACTGCTTAAGTGAGTGTCTAGCATGTGCTAGACTAGGCATGTACAGTGTGTTCAAAAAATACAGTGAATATTTAAATTTTTTAAATTGCTACAGTAAAAAACATTGACACTCATCCCCTTCAAAATATTCCCTGTTGATGCAAACATGCTTATTCCATCATTCTGGGCACTTCCCAAACTGTTCTGGAAATTCTCTTTTCTTGATTGTCTTTAATCACATGGTAGTGATTGCCTTGATGTCCTGAGAAGATTTTTAAAGTTGATCTTTAAAAATTTTCCCCCTTTTGACTTTGGGGAAGAACCAGAAGTTGCATGAACCAGATCTGTTGATAAGGCAGATAAGAACACACACAGTAGTGCTTTCACAAGCCTGTTTCTCCATTCCATGAGGTGCTGCAGGCATGTTTACCTGATTTTTGTTTAAATCACTCCTGATAAAGACTAAGTAAAGGAAATTCAGAACTGCTTCAGAAAATAACAGAGCAGTGGTATAAGGGTTCTCAGAGGGAGGAGTAGTATTTTGAGTGGGATTAGTAGCAATGTGCCTTTTACTGTAATAAACTTTATTTAAATGTTCACCATATATTTCTGTATTATCATATTCAATTCTACAACACCACGAGAGGTGGACATTATTATTAGTTTTATTAATAGATATATGGAAATAATCTTGGAAGTAGCTTGTCTAAAATCAGGCTTGATTCATAACTTGAACCCAGGCCCATCTGACTCTAGAAGGTCTGGAGAGAAGACATCCTTGGCCTCTGAGATGGGGGAAAAATCTTTCATACAGGTGGGAGCCGGGATGAGAAATGGTGTTGGGGAGAGAGGAAGCAAGGTAGGAGTGGGAGTCCATCACAGAGGACAAAGGAGGGAGAGAGAGACGAACTTGGCCTTCTTCACAGCATCACTCAGGATCAGCCCCTACTGGCCCCTGAGACCTCACTCTAATCTAATTGGATCCTCTGAGAGCCTGGGATGGCTGAGACCAGCAACACATTCAAGAAACATGAATCCAGAAATCATCCAATTTGAGAATCACAGTATCATAGAATTCCAGAAACTTTGTGTTCCGATGAAATGCAGGCTACAGAACATGGAATTCCCCAATCTTGAATCTCAGAAACCTTGACTATGGGAATCTCAGAATCTGAAATCACGGGCTCATAAAGTACACAAAAACCCTAAGATCATAGTCCCTCCTCATCCCCTTATTTTGCAGATAGGAAGCTGAGGTTCAGAGAACATCTCACCGTGAATGTGCAGCTCAAGGAATGAGAGCTCCTTCTCTCAGCCACATACAAGGCCCAGCTGGGGCTGGTGCCAGAGCCGCAGGAACAGAGGTGGCTGCGTGCCCAGCTGGTCCTCCTCCCACTGGGTTTTGGCATGGCCTTGGGCACTCATCTCCCTAGAGGAAGAGACAGCTGTAGGCATAGCCACCCCTCCTTGCGCTTCTCACCTTAACGTGTGTGGTGGGTTGGGGACTGTGGCTACAGAAAGTCTCCTGCCAGGCCCCCCACATTCTCAGCCTCTGCCAGGCTTACAGATGGGGGAGGGGCCTTCTGGCCTAGGGATTGGCAGAGACACTTTGGTCTTCAAGCCCTGAGCAGACGGGAAGGCAAGGTGTGCCAACTGGCAATGGGAACCAGCTTCAGGGCCACCCCAAGGAAGGTAGGACAGGGTTTCTTCAGCAACTGGCTGACCTAAGGTGGCCACAGTGTTGAAATCATCCCCGCCCTTGTGGGGGGAGGGGACTGAAGAAGAAAGACATTATTCACTCCTTGGAGAGTTGGGTTGGCTGGACCAGTACCCCAGCTGGGGCTGTGTTCCACCCTCTGCCAGTGGAGGCTGAGAGATAAACACAGCTCATTTGATACGGGCCAGCCGGGCCTCGCCGGTTCAGTGGGGCAATGATCTGCTGTCTGCTCGCTCCCTACACTGCTGGGGACTGAGAAGCTAGGAGCAATAGAACTAAGCTGTGGATTCCCCAGGGCCTCACAGCCAGCGATGACAGACTGATGGCCCAAGCTGGCCCTGGTGGCTCACGAGGGCCAAACAGGAGCTATGTAAGGAACCAGCGGAGGCTGATTTCAACTTCTTACAGAGAAAACTTCAGCAGCTGGATGACTTTAGGCAAATAACCTAAATTCTTCAAACTTTGTTTTCTTATCTAGCTTTCTCAAAACACAAAACCACTGCAGGATGGATAATATCACTTAGTCCAAATTTCAAACTATGTCAATTTTCATGATATTCAATCATGTCTAACAGGCACTATCTTTGAGGCTGTTATCATAATTATATAATAATAGCACTCCAACTAAATAATCAAGAACTGGGCTGAATAAGCACTGTTTAATTCTCAAAACAACGTTTAGAACATTAAAAGTTTGGCAGAGAAGGTAGTCACTGAGTGTTGATACTTTTCTCCATTTCAATCTCACTTAATCCGACAAAACTTTGCTGGCACTTAGCTTGCGCTGTGTTTCTCCCATGCCTCCCCAAAAGAGCTCAGCTTATGAAAAGCCTTCTCATTGGGAAGACCACATCCCTTCTGGGATTCTGCGCCCAGGTGCCTGTGTGGAGAACTGCTGGCAGGGACAGGGCAAGAGGCAGAGGTGGACAGAGCCTGCAGTGCGGGACAGGAGGCTGACTCAGGGCTAGGGGAGCACAGGTGAGAGGGTAGGAGTGCCTCAGTCAGGAGAGGTGACAGAGAACTGGAGTTGTTTTGTTTTTAGTTTTTAGAGATAGGTTCTCACTTTGTAATTCAGGCTGGTCCCAAACTCACAGTAATCTTCCTGCCTCTGCCTCCCAAGTACTAAGATTACAAGCATCAGCCACCATGCTTGGCACTGTGGTATGTGGTACTGATTGCTGGTGGGCATGAGTTTCCACACCTAGCATTGTTGTATGTGGTTACCAGGGATCGAACTAAGGACCTTGTGTTTACAAGGCAGGGGCCAGAGCCACTGAGCTAAATCCCCAGCCCGAGAGCTGGAGTTTTAAGAGAGCTGAATTGCGGGAGAGATGATTAACCTCCCCCAACCCCAAAACACTAGTGTTTCAATTATTCTTAGAAGCATTCACCTACACATTAACAAGATTACTAAAAACTCACTTGTGTGCCAAGCATGTCTCAGAGTAGTGGCAATGATGTTCAGGAAAGGTCAGTTTCCTGGCAACCTTCCCACCTTCGTGGCTAGCCAAGCCATAGGGATATAGTTTGGTATAAAAGCTAGAAAGTTATTTTTATTGAAAAGGTGAGTCACAGGTCTCAGAGATGCTCTGCATGTGTGTGCATGAGTGCGTGCGTGTGTGTGCATGTGTGTGGCAGGAAGGAGGATAGAGAAGAAAGCTGTGGTAAAATAAACATAGATAAATAAGCAAATAGGGCAAAAGTAAAGAATTAGGATTATGAAGGCATAAGGAGCACTAGACTGAGAGTCAGGAGATGAACTGTGATCTCTGTTTGGTGACTAGGTTGCCATGTAGCCTTAGCAAAGTAATTTATCCTATTTGGGTCCCATAATATCCATCTAATCACAATAACTAACATTTACACCACAACAAAGTCTAAAGCATCTTACTGCTTCATCTCCCTTCCTCCCTGTGAATAAATGTGAAGGCTCAGAGAAGGGCAGTGAATGCCCAAGCAAACAGCACATGTGTAGTCAAGCCAAGATTCAAAATCGGGCATCCTGGTCCCCTGACCACGACAGCATATCTAGTGGATGCTCTGCTGCCTGCACAGAAGGGATCTGAAGGATGATCTGAATTGCAAACTTCCTAGAGCCAGAAATGAGGAAGGATGAGGCACATTTGGAGCCACCGCCTCCTGGGACTAATAACATGTGTTGGTTTGCCAGGCCCAGACCTCTTCTGCCTTTTCCATGAGAAGAGATACTCCCCTGGTGAGAGCTGGCATCCCTACCTGGAGCCACAAGGCGTGATGTACTGCCTACGCTGTACCTGCTCTGAGGTAGGTTTCTCTGGCCACTGAGCCCCCAGGCCACCTGTGGCAGGTGTGTCTGGTAGACCTCAGAAAAGTCACCTGGGAAGTAGGGATGGCAGCCTCCATGCAAAGGTCAGGTGCACCTGGAGTGGGGCCCTCTCAAAATGTGCTGTCAGATACAGCTTGGGGCTTGGGGCTTGGGGCAGGTTCTCTCACTAGCAAGTCCTCAGCAGGTAGGAGTACACGGTCCCCACGTGCCTCCTGAAGATTAGTCACCCGGTGGGTCAGTGGTTTGGCGAGGCTGAGACCTGGGCCTTCTATATCTCATCCCAGCCTTCTTCCCAGCTCGCACGAGCAGCAGCTTCCTGTCCCCCACACAGCCCATGACAGAACCTTCTGACCCCCTTCCTGTTCCTTTCTTCCTGTGTAGGATTCCTCTCTCCCCTGTCCCAGGAGGCACTCCCCCAGCTCTGCTGGCCCCATCTTCACTCTTCAGTTTTGATCAAATGGGCAAATGACTTCTGTCTAAATCTAGTCTGCTTCTGGGTACACTCTAACTGTCTCTGTCCTTTTCTCCTGGTTGCTAATGACAGTTATGTGCATCAGTGAGAGACTACCCTTTCTAAGTGCTTTACACAGGTCTTACTGGGCTCTTACTCATGCCCATGGAGATGCCTTGTCAGAGGCTAAACCAACTAAGGCAGAGACTACATTTTTGTTCTCACTTCTGTCTCTCACCACCTCACCCCAACTGATTTTGTTAGCTTTCTGTCTCTCTGGGATAATCAACTTAGAAAGAGAAAAGGTTTATTTGGGCTCACATTTTTGGAGGTTCTTGATCAAATGACTGTGTGACTTTGGGCCCATGATGAGGCACTCACCTTCTGATCAGGAAGCAAAAGAAAAGAGCAGAATATCTCAACTCCCGTCAAAGTTATACCTTCAGCGGCCTAAGACTTTCCACAGGGCCCCACCTCTGAAAGGTCCACAGTACCTTCCAGTAGATGAACTAGGGGACTAAGTCACATAGACCTCTAGGGAACATTCAGCATTCACACTACAGCACCCCCTTGAAGCCTCCACAGGGTCTTCTTACACAACGAACAGGTGGAATAAATGAGACCAGCATTTCTTGGTGAGGTGTGAGGTTTGAAGAGTGGGAGAAGAAGGAATCACTTGGGGGCTTGAAGAACCCTTGGCTTTATCTCAGTCACAGTGGGGACCAGCCTGACATCCCCAGCTCCATTTGTCTGGGTGCTGACAGCTGGCGGGAAGGGTGATGAGCTGTCAGCCTCTTTCACTGTCAGACCAAGAGGCTAAGGCAGAGGCCTCTCCTACAGGCCCTTGAGGTAGGGGCAGGGCGGACACAGGATCCCTCCCAGGGCCCTTCCCTTGGATTCTCCAAGGCTTCTACCAGGGCAGCCTCAGGTAGAACCCTGACACAAGTAGGCACACCCACACGATGGCCTCCCTCTGAGTGTCCTTAGCACATTTGAGGCCAATCAGCCATTTCAAAAAGAACTTTATGAAGCAAAGCCAGAGAACAGAAAGAAAACCATAACAGAAAATTCCAGACATATCATGTGGTCCAGTTGACAAAGCCCAAGTTTCACGATCTATTGGAGCTAATTCATTTCTCCTTGCCCAGAGTACACACACACACACACACACACACACACACACACACACACACACACACACACAGAGTTTCCTTAGCCCAAAGCCCTAAAATTCACCTGAGTCCTTCCGCCCCTCTCCACCATCAAGGCCCCAAGCTTAGCCACTTTTGTCTTCCCTGGGCTGCTACTCAGGCCTTCTAACAGGTCCCCCTTGTCCCCACCTCCAAATCCGTCTTCCTCACGGCAGCTGGAATGATTTGATTCTGACTGGATCATTCTGCTCTTCCAATAGCTTTTCTTGGCACCTACCTACAAAATTCAGCTGCCCTGTGAGGGCTCTGTGGAGTACCCTGCCTGCCTCGCCCCCAGCTTCACTCCTAACTCGGTCTCTGAGCTGTAGCCTTGTCAGCATCCTGTGGGTTCTTCCAGCGTGTGAAAGAATGCTGCTCACTCTGCATGTGTACTGTTTCACCCAGACCCTCTCACAAATGGCGCCTTCTTGTCTCCCAGGTCCTAACATGAATGTGAGTCCTCAGGAGTCTTCCCTTGTGGCTGCTATAGTTCAACCTGTTTACCCAGTCACAAAAGTCTACTTTATCTTTGCTATACAAACTTTACACCTGAAATGGTCTTGTTCCTACTTGCTCACAGTTTTCTAGTCTTTCTCCTGCCACAACAACACAAGGACAGTGGGAGCAGACAGCCTGTCAGTATCGCCCCCTGCTGGACTTCTAGTGCCTGGACGGGGCCTAGCCCCAGTAGACAATGAGGGCCCGACCTCTGCCCCGTGTACCTGAGGCAGCTCAGCGTTTCCAGGCCCTGGGGCAGTATTTACCCTGGTGTGTGACTACAAGGAATTCACCTCCAGAATAGTTTTTTCTCCTTTCTCTACCTACCTCTAAGGTGTGGTTAAGAAGATAAGGGAGATAATTTTGTACATTTCATACAACGTCGTGGCTCAGAGCCACTCATTACATGATGGTTGTGACTTTCCAGAGAAGTTTCCTTTGACCACAAAAGAAAGCCCCCTTGCCCCGGCCCTTTCACCCCAGCCTGTGTCTTTCCTGATTTCCAGCTGTGAACTGCTTGTCGGCTCCAAAGTGTGGCTCCAACGCCGGTGTCAGGAGATTCTAACTCTTCTGGCCACATAGTTTGCACCCCACCAAGTTTCTCATCAGAGGGCCTCAGTTTACCCTCATAATGCTGATGCAGAGCTCATGTGTACCGGACTTCTCGAAGGCCAGTGGCCCTTAGCACTCATTGTATTTTGCAATTATCTTTGGCCATCGTGGGCAGCAGTGAGCCCTGAGAGGCTGGGGCCAGTAAGGGTCCTCCCAGGGCTGAAGGCTGCTGTGAGGCCCCCTGCCAGGCAGAAGGCAGCAGAAGGAAAGGAGGAAAGGGGCTGGAAGCACACTTCACCTACTCCACACTTGTGGACAAAGCTGAGTCCCCTCTTCTAAAAGAGATCCTCTCCGCCTCCTCTCCCCGCCGTCCCTCGCTCGTCAGCAGGCACTGACTTGGAGCACGGGCCTGTGTTTGCCCTCCCTCTGCAGTCACAGTTAAATAGGTGAGACAGATAGACACTGCTCGTCACCACGCAGCGCTGTGAGCCTGTAACGAGGGGAAGAGCGAGGTGGGAAGGCTGAGCCGGGCCTGGACACTGCCGGGGCGCCGGGCAGACTCCCCAGGGTGTGGTGGCCTCCCTCCCCGTTTCTGCTCATCTCTCTCCATGCATGTTCCTCTGTCCAAGTCTCTTATTTGCTGTACTTGGAAAAGTCAGAAGAACTCTGGGCCCTTCCTTCTCTGGTCCCAACCCCAAGGCTATGTGCAGAGTTTCCTGGACCTCCCAGAGATTTAGGGCTGGGAACCACAGAGCCCCGAGTCGTCTCAGTATCCGATGTGAAGTCCTGTCCCACTTCTGGGCACGTCCTCTCATGTGTCACGTTCCTCCCTTGTCTTTAAGGCTCAGGCTCGAGTTGGAAGAGTAAAGCCTTAGAGTCATAACAATACAGTCAGGGCTGGGTATGGTGCTACACACCTGTGATTGCAGCCCTCGGGAGGCTGAGGCAAGAGGGTCACTGCAAGTTTGAGGCCATTGTAGGCTACATAGTAAGTTCAAAATCAGTCTGAACTACAAAGCCAGACCATGTCTCAATCCTTCCCCCAAATAATTGCACAGTCAGAGCATCAAGATTAATGTCAAACAACTCAAAGCTTTTACTTATATTTCTCACACACCACGAAGGGGGCACAACGTCTGAGTTTCCCTTCCCTGAGGTGCCGGAAGGATGCAAATGACTGGGCCATGTGAGGGAGGCTTCTTAGTGGGCAGGGGCAGAGGCGGCGCTGCGCTTACTTGAACTTACTGTTTTTAACCTCAGTCACAGGCATAAAACCAGTGAGAGTCCCACAGTGGGGGAGGCTTTGGGAGAGACCTAATCAGGGGGGAGGCAGTGGTTCCCTGGGGCTGAGCCTTGTGTCCCCTTCAGACTGCCCACGTGAACTGCTACCAGCTCCGCTGCCCACCTGTCCGCTGCCCCCAGCCCGTGTTGGAGCCAGAGCAGTGCTGTCCCAGGTGTGTAGGTAAGTAGTCTCCCCAGCCCCTCATGCCAACCTTCCAAGTGCCCACTGACATCACCTCACCCAGACACAGGACCCCCAGCTGTTTAAAAACGCCTGAGGCGAGAAGTGTGGTCTCTGCCCAGCAGAGGTGACGAGCTCAGGGATGCTCAGGGTGGGAACACCCCAGGTGTCTAGGTGGGGCTGGGGTGCTAGCAGATTCTTGTGATCAATTGGGAGGCAGAAAATAAATGATAGATCAGAGCCTGCTTGGCACACTGACTGTACCATTGGGCTTCATCTGGGTGACAGGTGGGGGGGGCTGGACACATTCTGGGAAGGGAATATAGCGATCTTGGGCTGAGAGATTCTTGCGTTCATCTATTTTCTGTTGCTGTCACAAAATACCTGAGTACTTATAAAGCAAAGAATACTTTTAGCTCACACTTTCAGAGGCTGAAAGTCCAGAGTCTGTTTTCCCCATCACTTTGGCCTCTGAGACGGTTTTCTCTGTCAGGGTCACAACGCGGCAGGGAACTGGGACTGGCTGGGTGCAGGAGGAGACAGGAGCATGCTTTACACCGACTCCTGGGAACTAAGGACGATCCCCGGAGAAGGATACTGTTTCCTCCCGAGGGCAGCACCCACAGCAATCTAACCAACTTCCACTAGGTCCCCCTCTCAGAGGTCAAACCACCTCCCAGGACCACCACATCAGGGACCCAGGTTCCATCCAACACATGAACTTCTAGGGATACACAAACAGCATCCAAACCACAGCAGTCCTGGAGGAGAGACTCGTGGCCACCTGGGGCTGGAAGGGAGTGCATATACTCTGAGGTTCTCCCTGGTGCTCACATCTGGGGACACGATGTGACCTAATGCTAGATGTCTCTGGTTCCATGAGCCTCTGGGGCTGGGGCTCTAGGTAGTCCAAGAAAGAGAGAGGAAAAGTGGTCTGAGATGAAACTGGCACAGCCAAGTGGGCTGTAAAGGGCAGCAATGCCAGGGCCAACTTGGGCAGTGAGAGAGGACTGATATTCAGAGATATCGAGATGAGGAGGAGGCAAGGACCTCTGGAGTCTGGCTGTCCCAGGGAAGATGGTCCCATTTACTAGGGGGCCAGAAGGGATCTGACCATGGGTCCTAAAGATTCCTGGCTCTGGGTTCTCTGGGAGAGCGGAGACTTCCTGCCTCAGCCTACCCAGAGAGGAGCATCCTATTTTCTCCATATCCAGGCCTGACTCCAGGGTCCGCACCTCTCCTGGCTCACTTCGGGGCTCCTCATGCCTTGGCCCCATGCTGTCACACTCACATGCTCTTAGCCTGCCCTCCAGCCTCAGCCCTTTTGCAAGCTCAGCTGTACTTGTTCTTCAAGACTCTTAGCCACAGCCCTTTCAGGAAGACCTCCCTGGCCTCCCCTCTACTAAGTGAGGGTTCTGCCTCTGTGCTGCCCCCGCTCCTGTGCTCCCACCCACCTGGTCTTTACCATATCACAGTGTCCTTGCTCGTGGCTCCTCTCTCTGGATGGCGGGGGCTGAGTCCGGCCACCACTCCATTCCCAGTGTTTAGCAGGGTCCATGCTCCCCTGGAGGCTCTTAGCAAAAGGGACTGGAATGGGTGGGTTGTCTCAGGACTGGGGCCTCCGCTCTGTCAGCAGGACGGGACTGAGTCATGGACAGTGATGAGGCTCTGGTGGCCAGTGAGTGGCAAGTTTTTGCCAAGCACAGAGACAGAGGAGATCATCCCAATGGACTCCAGGGAATGTAACTCCATGATGGCCTCTCCCATCTGTGTCCCTTAGCACCTAGAACAGTGCTTGTCCGCGGGAAGAACTACACGAGTGTTCTCGGCCCTCAGTGGAGCTGAGACTCTTGGCGTCTCCTTCTTACCCTGGTCAGGGCCATGTCAGACACCAAGGGGTTGCAAGGCTGTAGTGGAGGCCGTGGGAGGGATGGTGAGACGTAGTTATCAGCTGGACATCTTCTTAGCTCATGTGGGGAATGGCTGGGAAGGCCAAGGCCAGAACTCAGTTTAAATGCCGAGAAGAGGTAAAGTATATACTCTAGAAAAGTGGTCTCTTTACATCTGGCAAAGATCTTAGATCCACACAAAACCTCATTTTCTTTCTCTCCCTGCCCCTCCCCACATGCAGAACCTCATACTCCTTCTGGGCTCCGGGCCCCCCCAAAGTCCTGCCAGCACAATGGGACCATGTACCAACATGGAGAAATCTTCAGTGTCCGTGAGCTGTTCCCTGGCCACCTGCCCAATCAGTGTGTCCTCTGCAGCTGTACGGTAAGAACTTTCACCATCCCTGCAGCCCAAGCTACTGTCCCAGCTTGCAAAGAGCGCAGACGTGTGGAGGGGGGAAGAAGGTTTCCTCTGCTCATAGCAAAGTAGAATAGGGGGAGAATTGGAGTGGGACTGAGAGAACTGGAGATTGAACCAGGGCCGTGGCATGCTAGGCAAGTGATTGACAACTGAGCCCCACAGCCTGGGCCCCAGGACATACTCATTTTGTTTCTGTTTTCTTTGCTGCTCTTGGCTCACAGCTTGATATACCAAAGGTGCCTGTAATAATTGCAGAACAGGGTCAGTGATTTAGCTCAGTGGTTCCAGCGCCTGCCTTGCAAGCACAAGGTTCTAGGTTTGATCCATGGTAACCACATATAACAATACTGGGTGTGGTGACTCATGCCCACCAGCAATCAGTACCACACACCACAGTGCCGGGTCTGGTGGCTCACACCTGTAATCCCAGCACTCGGGAGGCAGAGGCAGGAGGATTGCTGTGATGTGAGTTGGAGGCTGAGCTCAGGGCCAGCCTGAACTATTAAAAGCGAGACCCTGTCTCAAAAAAAAAAAAAAAAAAAAAAAAGAATGCAGACCCAGGACTGTACCACTCCAGAAGCCCATGTTTTTTCCCTGCTTCAGTTGCTGACATGAAGGGTGAGAGCCTGGGTTAGGAGGGGGCTGTAGGAAGAGGCAGAAACAGTGTTGGTGGCCTGGGAAGAACATTCTAGTGATTCCTTTGTCTATTCCCCCTGGATACATAGGTCCTCCTTCTTTTATTCCCATCCCCTTTGGTGGGACTGACTGACTCCTGGCCTCACCCGAGGATCAGATTCTGACTCTTGGGGAGGAACAGGGAGAGGACACAAGGTCACCTCACTCCTCTACAAATGCTGTGCCTTTTGACAGTTTCATAGCCATCCTCTCACCTGATCACACTCAGATGAGTGCACACCCATTTCACACAGGTGAAAACAGAGGCCCAGAGAAGATAAGTCTCCCCAGAATCATCTGACCCCCATCCTCCCAGAAGATTGCTTGGCTTAAGTGTCGCCCTCCATGGCTGGCTCCTGAAGCTGGAGGCCCAGGGCTTTCCCTAAGAGGAAGACAAGCCCAGTGTCCCCTATTTGGCCCCCTCCCATGCCCACCACACAACACTCCTCAGCCCCTGTTCCAAGCCAGAGGAGGACACTGCTTTTAGTGGGAAAGCCCTGGAGGCTGGGCCCTGCCTTTGCTGTCTGGCTCGTTAGCCCCACCCCCCATTTGGCGTTTCCTTCATTTGGAAGAGGGGAAGCTCCCCTCACAGGTAGCTGTGAGAGCAGGGAAGACGGGCTATGAAAGGCTAGAGAAACTGAAGGATGAGTCCCTTCAGAGCCAGAAGTGGAGAAGGAGGGCTGGGGGACTGCTCCCTCAGAGCTGGCTGGGCCTTGCCCGCTTCCCTCCCCAACCTCTGGAGAGCTCTCCAGACCATTTGCTCGAAAGGAAAGAGGTTCTCAGACCCCCAAAAGCCAGTCCTCATCAGAGCTCATTTCCAGCCCCTTTGCTCTGTCTGTCAGGAGGGACAGATCTATTGTGGCCTCATGACCTGCCCTGAACCTGGCTGCCCTGCACCCTTCCCGCTGCCTGACTCCTGCTGCCAGGCCTGCAGAGGTGAGTCTGTCCCTAAATCTGAAGGTGTTCCTCTGCCCCACAGACTAGCCGTGGACTGTGAGAGCCAAGAGTAGCCTCCAGGGACACCCAGCACTGGCAGACCGCTCCTTCCTCCAGGATGATGGCGGCTTACCCTGCCCCTCCTAGAAAGTAGAGCCCATCGCAGAGGCTGAAGGGACTGTTGCTATTATTTCGGTCCCAGGAGGCAGGCAAGAGGGACGGGGGAGTAAGGCAGGGAGAGAGGCAAGCAACCCAGGAACCTGTCGGAGGAGAGGCTTCTGCTTGGTGACCAAGTATGACCCTGTGCTCTGCATAGTCTTCTCCTTCTTGGAAAAGTCTAGAAGTGGTAGAGGAAAGGTAAGAATTTGCCCAACCATCCACCTATTGGTGGGTAAATTTGCCTGAAGGCTGCACATCCCCTCCATTCCCCTGCCTTGCTCGCGTAGCCCCAGGAGCAGCAGGTGGGAGTGGGGTAAGAAGTGAGGACAGGGCACTTGAACAGGAGGTGGGGCATGAGGAGAGATGCTGCCGGGCTGGAGCTGAGGGAAGGAGTTGGCCGGAGTGGAAGAGGCCCTGCTTCGGGACCCGCAGTACACAGACACAGTCCCCGCCGCGAGAGGAGGCAGGAAGGGGCAAGAGCGGCACCAGAGAAGACCCATGCTGCCCCATGAGCACCGGGGCTCCCAGGCAAGCTTCCGGGAGAAGACAGGCTCGGGCAGCGGGTGCTGCACAGTGGCCTGCGTCCCCAGCGCGGCCTTCTGGAAAGTTCCCTGGCCCAGAGTCAGGAGACTCCAGTGCGTCTGGTTCTTTCTCCCAGCTAACCCACAAACTCTTTGCCTTTCCTGGGCATCCACCGGGCACCTCTGAACGTTTGGCTGCAGTGATTTCCAACAAGTCCAAAGTTCTGGATCCGTGAAGCAGGAATGTTGGGGGGAGCCAGGCTGAGTCCCACATGGGTGGGCGCCAGGAAGCTGCGGTGACCTGGAGGGCTGGTGTGCTGGAGCCCTGGGAGCGGAGGCTAGAAGAGCCTCAGTGATGGGCTGCAGAGGCGGCGGCAGGCAGGAGGGAGGGCCCTGGGGGTGCCTGCCCACTCTGTGAGGCCTGGTGACTTCAAGTGTAGATGAGAGGAAACTGCCACCACGCCAAATGGGCACCCAGGGATGGCCCAGTTCAATCTTAACGGTGGCCAGGAGGTCACTGTGGGGAAACTGAGGGAGCAACTCAGTTGTGGGATGAGGAGAGACTGCAATGAAAGGGGTAAGTCCCCTCAGGGGAGGCCAGGTTTTGGAAAGGGCAGAACCTGCAGGTGGAGGCTGAGGAGCTGGAGGCTGACCCAGCTTCCATTTGAGTTTTCAGATGGTGCAAATGAGAAGTCAGCTGAAGAGGACCCCACACAGTCCCAGCGGGGGACGGTGAGTACACAGAGTGGGCAGGAGGCTGCATCCAGGGCCAAGACACATGTGGCTCTGAAGCAGGCCATACCAGTTATTGTCCTCCTTTGTTTTGTCTCCCTGGCCAGCTCCACACAGCCCAGTTCCTCTCCAGGCAGAAAACATATTGTCACACAGGGCAGGAGCCACCCTCAGGCTTCATTCCCGTTTTGCCTCCTGGGAATCTCCCTGACCTCCATCCAGAGCCTCTGTCTGTCCTCAGCCCCAGGCTCCGCGCAGAACCACTTCTGAGGTTCTGGGCCTCCTGCCCATTCCTCCCAACCTGTTCCTGGGCACTGGCTCTGTGCAGGATCTACCTTTCTGTCCCTTTCTATCTTGGTCCCTTTGACTTGTCTGGAGTTCAGCTCTCTCTGGACTGGGCAGGAGTTGGGACATGAGCCACACACGGACTCAAGTCCCAGCCAGTCCTCACGTCTGCAGGGCACACTGCTCCACCTGCTGGATCTGTGCCCCAGGCGCTCAGGACCTCTCCTCAATCAGCTTGGCCCCTTCTCCAGGGTTTTCTATTGAGAGTTACGCCCCCTCTCACTGGCGGGTCCCCTGGTGCTGCCCTCAGCCTCCTGCTGCAGCCTGGCTCATATCTCATCTAACAGCAGTGGCCTGTCACACTAAGACAGTGACCTGCATTCTTCTTGCCATCTGCAGAGACGTTCCCAGGACCCGTGTTCCAGTGAAGGCGGGAGGAAGAGGGGCCCAGGCACCCCAGCCCCCACTGGCCCCAGTACCCCCCTGGGCTTTATCTCTCGTCACTTCCGACCAAAGGGGGCAGCAGGCAGCACAATTGTCAAGATTGTCCTAAAGGATACACATAACAAAGGTGGGGACCAAAGACCTTCCAGTCTGTTGGTGGGGGAGGGGCGTCCACTGCTCCCATCTCCTGCACTCTCTGCCTACTGGTCTAGTTCCCCCACCCCATGAGCCTGCATCTCATAGATCAGAACTGAAATAAAGCTTGAAGGTCTAACCCAAGGTGCGTAGTACTCAGTGAGAGACGGAACAAGTTCTGAAACAGCATCTGCTTTGTCTTTAGGGCAAAATGGGGAAGGAATAAGAGAGATAAAGAATGGTACCCAGCATCTAGGGGCTCATAGACTAGCAGGGGAGACAGATACATGAGACAAAGGAAGCAGGGAGTGGACAGGGCCCACGGGGGCCAGTGGAGGTGAGTGGGCAGCTCTCCTGCAGAAGGGGAAGATGGAAGCCTCATTGCAGGGCTCCCCAGCCAGCAAGGAGGGGGAGCCCTGGGGCTACTGAACCTTGGTCTGTTGGAAGGATGACCCACTAAGGCAGAAAAGAGGAAAGGGGCCTGGCAGGCCTTTCACAGCAGGCGGTGACAAAAGCTGATCTCAGGTCTCCTGCTGCCAGCCTGGCATTCTCTCTTTTTTTTTTTTTTTTTTTTTTTTTTGAGACAGGGTCTCACTTTGTAGTTCAGGCTGGCCCTGAGCTCAGCCTCCAACTCACATCACAGCAATCCTCCTGCCTCTGCCTCCCGAGTGCTGGGATTACAGGTGTGAGCCACCACGCCCGGCACTGTGGTATGTGGTACTGGTTGCTGCTGGGCATGAGTCTCCACATCCAGTACTATATGTCGTTACCGGGGATCGAACCTGGGCCCTTGCACTTGCAAGACAGGTGCCAGAATCACTGAGCTAAATCCCCAGCCCAGCCTGGCACTCTTCTTGCTCCACCAGGAGATCCTGTCAGGCCAGGAATGACTGTCCTCAGCAAGTCCCCACTGGGGCTCTCAGCCTGGGATGCCGGGGTGGCAGTGTCAGGCAGGAGACAGCTTTTATAAGGGTATCAAGTGCTGCTTGCACTTTGCAGGTAGCATGTCTGGCCCAGACTGGGTTAAGAGGGCTCCCCAAGAGTGTCCCTACCCACTGCTGGACCTGAGGGTCTGGCCAGGCCTGAGGCACTGACTCCTCTCTTCCTTGTCCCAGCCTGTGTGTACCGGGGGAAGACATACTCCCATGGGGAGGTGTGGCACCCCGTCTTCCCCTCCTTTGGCCCCCTGCCCTGCATCCGCTGCACCTGTCAGGATGGCCGCCAGTCCTGCCAGCATGTGAGCTGCCCTGCCGAGTACCCCTGCCATCACCCCGAAAAAGTGGCCGGGAAGTGCTGCAAGATTTGCCCAGGTACAAGGGGGTCCCAGGGCAGGGAAGGTGCTGGCCTGAAGGAGCCTGGGAATCTCCCCAGAGAAGCCACATGAGCTTGGCTGCAGGAGCTAGAGATGGCCGGGCTGTGAGAGGCGCAGGAGTGGACTGTGGGCTCTAAGGGACCCATCTAATATTACAGTAATGGATTCGAAGCTTCTTGACATAGATGTAGAATCAAATAATGCTCTAGACTCTGTCACATCAAGATCTTAGAACATCAAAACTTTCAAGGCAGAGCCAGGGTTAACTGAAAACTTTGCTAATCCCTTGTCTCTCCCAGAGGACAGGTCAGATCTTGGCCACAGTGAGGCCAGCTCCACTAGGTGTCCCAAGGCACCGAGCCGCATCCTCATCCACACATCAGTGTCCCCAAGCCCAGGCAGCCTGCATCGCTTCGCCCTTGAGCGTGAGGCCTCAGACCAGGTGGAGATCTACCTCTGGAAACTAGTGAAAGGTGAGTGGCGGCTCCTAGCTGAGTGTGCCTCTGGTCTGTCCTCTTTCTGTCCTCAGACTCCACATGGAGTTTAGGAACATGTTGTTGGCCACCTGCCTCTGGCTGCCCTTTGCAGGTGTAACAATTCCTGATAACTGACAGTTCCTATAAACTCACTCACTGAGAAGCCAGGCCTTGAAGTGCTCCCTCTCCTGGGAAGAAGGGGTTATTACACCTTGCAAGGAGCCAACTCAGGATCCGTAGCTAAAGTGGGATTTCACCAAGGCAGAGATCTTTGCAGGCAGGAGGGCCTGACTGCATCCCAGAGCAGGAGGCTTTGAGGCTGGTTTCACTCAGCCTCTTCTCAATAGTGGATCCCATCACTTTACAGTAAGTTTGCATCAGTACATATTGCTCATCTTGTGAGAAAACTTGCATTTACCAGGCTGTTCACACCACCGAGCAAAGGTCGAGCGTTTACACTGAGAACTTGCTGAGACTTTGGCTCTTCTTGTAAACATAAATTCCTCAGGTAGAGTGAAACAGTAAGCCATGCCTGAACTAAACTCTTGACATGCAAACTGGCCGCAAGTTTACTTTCTTCCCCTGATGATGGGTGCAGGGCACGGGGGAGGAAGAGAGGAAGCGGGGACGACAATGAGAATGATGACCGTGATAATAACATCCAATGTCCTTCCAAGTTGACTCTTTTAATCGATCCTCAATGAGCTTGAGAGTTAGGCATTATTATCCCCATTTTACAGATGAGGAAACTGAGACTCAGAGAGGTGAAGTACCTGGCCCAAGGCCACACAGCCAGTAAGTGGAAGATGGGTGCTAGAGCCTATGTCTTGGTCATATGCGGCTCTTTTCCTGTTCTACTCTGCCCCCTGTTGTAGGAGGAATGGACGAAGAAAGTGGAGCCATCCAACCTGGAGAAGAGAAGACTCAGGGGGCCAGGACTGCTGGCTTCATGGCTGTACAGGGCTGTCCTAGGCAGGGGAGACAGCCTCACACATTCTCAGTGACTGCAAGGGTCAGACCACAAGCAGGGGCTTTGGAATCTGGTTGACCTGGGTTCAAATCTTACTTCTGCCACTTTGAATTCTGGCTCTGCTCTTTCTTAGCTCTGCAACTTTGGGCAACCCCTTGACCTCTCTGGGCCTCAGTTTTCTCTTCTGATAACTGGGTAAAGGTGGGCTTTGGAGATTAAATTAAATGACAGTGGCCTGACCTATGGGGGGCATTGAAAGTGTCAGCATCCTGCTTCTACCACACAGGTTGAAGAGACTTTGCTGAGACTGAGAGAGGCAGGCTTCCGCTCAATGCGAGGAGGAACAGAGAGGCAGGCTTCCGCTCAGTGCAAGGAGGAGCTCTCTCCTCACACTTAGAGCCTTCTCAGAGCAGAGGTAGGGAACAGGCTCTGCTTACAGGAGTGCCCCTGGTGGGGGGACTGCCACCTCTCAGAGTTAGGTTCTGAAACACTCACCACTGTTTTGAGCTTTAAGAGTCTATTGGTCTTGGCTGTAGCTGCACTATGAGCTGCTGCGCAGCCCTGCTCCCCACCCCGGCAGGTGCTTAATTAACCCCAGCCTCTGTCCTTACCATCACTCAGCCTGATGACATGGGTACGGCAGCAATGCACTGGGAACGAGCTGCTCTGGGAAGGCTTTGCAGGGGACAGGCCTTCACCACGTAGGGAAGCACAAGGGGGCGCCCTGCAGGTGGGACGCAGCACCAGCCTCAGGCTCGGGCTCCAGAGCTCAGCAGATGTGCCCTGTGCTGGAATCTGTACATAGGGGGCACTGTGTACAGCGTACCTCGTTAAACTTTGTAAGAAACCTCAAGGGTATGTATTTGTGTCCTTTGTGCAGATGAGAAAACAGCCTGAGAAGCCGGAGACAGTGGCACATGCCTGTAATCCTAGCACCCAGGAGGCTGAGGCAGGAGGATTACCAGTTCAAGGCCAGCTTGGGCTACATAGCAAAACCCCATCTCAAACTGCTGCCACAAAAGAAAAAGAAAACAGATCAAATTACTTGCTAATGGTACACAATTTAAGCAGTAAAGGAAAAATTTAAGCTCAAGTCTGACTGTCCCCAGTGCGACCTCCACAGAGATGACCTTATGCCTTTAGGAGGTCTCTGAGGACATCTAAGGAGTCCCAGGATGTGACAGAGTGGGTGTAGCTCATTATCAATCTCATGTCAGAGGCCTGGAGGAAAAAAAGGGGGAGGTCCTTCAACTTATCCATGTCTGGCCCTGTCTGCTGTCACAGCAGCAGTTCCTGCCTCCTGAACTCCCATGAGCCTTGTCATGACCCACCTCCCCAGAGTGCAGGAGGCAAGACAATTACTCGCCAGGCTGTCACCTGAGTGGGAATGAGGTAGGCAGGATCAGAACAGACTTGACTTCGAGTGAAAGGCCTTGGAAGTTCTAGGGTTTCAGGGTAGAAAAGACCTCGAGGCTCACACTTCTAACCGCTGCCTAGGGGAAAGTCCTCTGTAACTTCCTGTCCTTCCTGCCGGATGTAACAGCAAAGGACTTGCTCCCAACACTGCAAGCAACTCAGCCCAGAGACAGCTCGTCTTCACCATGAGTGGAACCTGTCTCTTTCCTGGAACTAACTTCCCAGTGCCAGCCCTGCTTTAGGGGACACAGGACTGGCTTCTCAGGCCTGGGCAACATTCAAAGGGTAATGGGGGCAGCCATGATGCTCAAGCTAGTTCTTTGATTCCGAGGCAAAGAGCTTTTCCGCTCCATCGTGCTTCATAGACTACAGTCCAGGCACCACCTTCATCTTTGTTGCCTCTTTTTCTATTTTTCTTTATCCCTTGGAGTGTGCAGGAGCAAGCTTCTGCAGAAGGACCATCTGCATTTCACTTTGTGCTTTTGGCTCGCCTCTCTGTTGCAGCACCTGGGTCTTTGGATCTACTCTATCCTGGGTTTTCGAAGCTGGGCCGAGGGTCTCCAGGACAGTGTTTAGTATTTCCTGATTCATGGAGCTCAGCTGCAGGGGCAGTGCTTCCTGTTCCCCTGATAGTCCCACCGTGACTCCCATAAGCAGTGTCGTTCTCAGCTTCCTTGAAGGTGGTACTGCCCTCGAGGGGGCCTTGTTGGTTTCATCTGTTTTTTCTGACCAGAGCCTTTGGTAGGTAACAGCCCTGTGTTCAGGGTCTTGGTGCCATATGTGGTGCCAGTGGCCAAGAGGGTCAAACATGAGGGGATCCATAAAATAGTTCCCTTCAGAGCCTCACTTACAGTGAACCTATATATCCATCCATCCATCCATCCATCCACCCATCCACCCACCCATCCATCCATTCATCCATCCATCCATCCATCCTCCAGGGAGTCATTCCACATGCCTAATGTGTATGAAGCTCGAAACCCCAGTAGGAAAGCTCTTCAGTAGTTCAAAGCCTAGTAGAGAAGGAAGAAATACACAGAATGGTAGCACCTTAGAAATGGACACGTGACAATCAGAAGCCCAGTGCTGCGCATGCCCGGAGGAGCAGTTACAATTGCCTTCAGCACCCACTAGGAAAGAATCAGGAGCCAAGGCGTGGTGGGTGGGTGGTGCACTTGCTAAGCAGAAGCAGAAGACAGTAGTGGAAGGTGGTCCAGCCGAAGGGCTGCATCTGGGAAGCCTGGATGCCACGAGGGGACAAGTGTCCAGTTAGGGCCCTAGCCCCCAAACCACTAGGTTTCTAGCACTTTGGTGTCTGAATAAGCGGAAACTCACTTTTCTCACATGTTCCACACCTAGAGGAAGCCTTGGCCAGTCTACGGGCCAGCCAGCAACCTCTCCTCTCTTCTGCCTCCCATCCTTCCTTTCCTTGTTTCCTTCTTTCCCTCCCTCTTTCCTTTCTGGCGCTGTGGGCAGGTGAGCTGTGTGAGAACATGTGGTGCTGGTGACAGGAGCGGGGTCAGGAGAGAAAAGAGGATAAAGATGAGAGATTTGCGGTGGAGGTGACAGCAAGTCAGGGGAGGGGACCAGCAGAGTGACATGCACATGTCCAATGACCACCATGGGGATGGCAGGTGGAGGCAAAAGGCTTTAACAGTCTAGATTGGGAGTATTTTTGTTTGTTTTTATAGCAGGGATCAAACTCAGACCCTTGTCCTTGTGAGGCAGGTGCTGGAACCGCCGAGCTCCACCCCAGTGCTAAGAGTCTGGGTTGGATACTGATGTATTTGTACATTCATCACGCATCCAGTAAGCCAGACACGACAGCAGGGACCTGAGGAAGGAGAGGGGCGGCAGGCCGGGAAGTCAGGTTCAACACACTTCAGCAGTTCTTCCCACCGGATCTGGAGTCTGATCAGAATGAGGGCGGGAGAGGGGGGCAGCTGGGTCAGCCTGGAGTCTGCCCCCGGATGCTGAGTGCACGGTCCTGCCTTTCTTCCTCCTGCCCTTGTCTCTGCCTTCAGGAATCTTCCACTTGATTCAGATCAAGAAAGTCAGGAAGCAGGACTTCCAGAAAGAGGCACAGAACTTCCGGCTGCTGACTGGCACCCACGAAGGTGGGACCTTGGGCTGAGGAATGGAGTCTAGGTGGAGAGCAGGGTGGAGGTTGGATGTCTTGGGCAGGTCCCTGGCTCCTAGTGACAGGAGGAGGGACTTAGGTGGGGTGCTGTTAGCCACGGATGTCAGTTCCCAGCACAGGGATCCCAGTGAGGGCAGGGCAGAGATTTCCCAACTTGGAAGCAGGAGAGGGATGGTGAGGCAGAGCAGGCTGGCTTAGGCCTTGGGGGAGCCCTGAGGCCCAAACCCTGGTGCTGTCCGCCCCCTTTCTTCTGAAACAGTTCCCATGAAAACTGCTCTCTGTACGATTAATTTGCTATGTATGCATTACTCTCAGGAAGAGGAAGCCAGGTGGCCTTCAGGTGGGGGAGTACAGGTCAGAGGGTTATGTCACCACCAGTCAGAGATCAGCCCAGCCTGGAGTGCAGCCCATCTGCAGGCAGCACCCCTCAGGAGATGGGGTGGGGTATTCGTCTCCATCCCCCTGTGTGACCCCCCAGAGCCCACACAGTGGCTCCTGCACTAAACTTTTCTTCCATGTAAACAGTTACTACTTGTGTACCTACATATGTGTGCATGTTGTACACGCACTACTCTACACACCTGTGCACACACGTGCCCTCTTCTCTCTTCACCTCCCTCTCTACAGGTTACTGGAACGTCTTTCTAGCTCAGACTCCAGAGCTGAAAGTCACAGCCAGTCCAGACAAAGCAACCAAAGCCTTATAACAAAGACCTAAGTAGCTGCAGGCATGAGTTCTATCATTTTTGTTATTATATATTAATAAAGAAATTGCATTCCACTTCAACCCCGCCTGCTGCATTCACACCCAGTTTCCCAAGGCTCTCCCAGGGACTCTGCAGGGCTGGCCTGCTCATCTCCATCTTACAGGGGTGAAGGCCAGTGGAGAAGGGGCAGGGCCTGGTCCCTCTCCTCATGGTGTTTGTCACCAAAGCCAGGGATAGTTCAGCCTCCTTGCCTGGGCCTTTCAATGCCACAGGGCCTTGTCCTCTGTCCTGTACTGCTTCTGTCCCCAGCTCCAGCACCTCTTGCCTTTATAGAAGAAACAGCCCCCAGCCCCAGCACCAAGCCTAGGAAGGGAGACTGGCTCCTGTTGGCTGGGGGATGGGGAGTAGAGCCTCAAAGCTCTTTCCCCACGGCCTTCCCAGTTGTGGCCATTTTGCAGTGAGGAAACTGAGCTTAGGGAAGAGGCACAGGACGGGTTGGTAGCAAAGCTGCAGTTGGAAGCCAAGGCCCTCGCTTCAGCCCAGCGCTCCTTCCCCAGTTCCACGCAGCCGTGACCAATGTTAGAAGCCCAAACATCCCCACCTCCGAAGAGTTCCAAAGCTCTGCAGTTGGAGTGCCAGCTTGGCACTGCGGTCTAAAAAGGAGGCCTACCGCTCACAATTAATGACAGATCAAGAGCTCCTGCCTACATGGACACATCCTTGTAGTTTCAAAGATGCTTTAAGGTTCCCAGTTCCATTTAAGGCCGACTGTATAGGATTTGCCTGAACTTCACAGAGGCAGAAGCAGAGGCTCGGGGGTGGGGGGCAGATGTCTCCCCGAAGCCTCATGGGGTGGGTGATGAGGCAGGAGCAGGGCCTGGGCCTCCTCACTCATTGGCCGGACTCTCAGCATGGTTGGTTTCAACCATCCCACAAGCACCGATCCCACCACTGCCCACCTGGGCCTGACTGAAAGTTCCAGAGAGACAGGGGCCTGTTGGCAAGACTCGTGCAGCCCCTCAGAGGGCCCTGGCCTTGTCTCCATAGCTTTAGTCTCCAATCTTGTTTTTCTCGGGTCCAGAAAGTCTGCTCAGCAGCCCACCAGCGCCACATTCACTGGGCAAGGATGGGCGTCACCTTCCTTAAATTCCCTGCATCAGCTCTGGAGGGCCTGGTTGAGTCAGGGATTTGAGGAACATAGCTGGAGCTTCCCTCTTGTCCTCTTAAGTCAGAAGACACCCACCCCTCCTCTCACCATCCCTATGTGTCCACCCTCAGCCCTGCACTCCGTCCATCCCCCCACTCTCCTGTAGAGCAGTGTCGGAGTCAGGGCTTTGCGGCAGAAACAGGTGCAGGGACTCGGGACAAGGAAGGACTTCTTCATGTACCCTTCTCTACAGTACAAGTCAAATCATCCTCCTGGTTTCTCTGATGGGCTGTTTGTGAGCCAGTGATGTGTACCCAAAACCTATCCCAGCATGGGGAGGTGTTCAGTACATCCGTCCCTCCCCTTTTACTCTGGTGCAGACCTCTCACAAATGTGAGCACAAGTCTCACTGGCTTTGCCCCACCTCAACTTCCTCTTCCGTTCTGCACTCATGAGACATCTGAGTGGCTCCCGTGTAGGCCTTGTGCTAAACCACTGCAGATTAAGGGACCAGTACTCCCCGTCCTGTCCGAGGAAGCCCTGGGTTCCGTGGTGGACCTGGAGCTGACGGAGGCATGGCAGCCCCTAAATGCTGAAGGTGGGGATGGCTAGGACCGTGGGCAGCACAGCTCCGGCCTGGACTGAGGACACCTCTGCGGGCTCTGAAGGACAGACAGGTGGTAGGAAAGAAGGTGGAGGAAGAGACAGAGAGGAGGCAGGTGGTGGCAGAGAAGAGAATTCTTTGTAGAATGAAAAATAGTGCGTGGGACAGAGAGAATCACACACAGCTCTCTGTTGCTGGATAATGTTTGAGGCCAGGAGCACAAGGAGATGAAGCTGCCTGGGTAGCTAGGGGCCCTGACTCCATCCCAAGGGCGGCAGCAGCCCTGGCAGAGCTGTGGCGCTGTGCTCAGACCTGTGGTTTGGACAGCTTGCAGCTGAGGCATGGCGGGCAGGAGGAGGCTGAGACCAGGTGGGGGCAGTAGTGGGAACCGTGTGAGGCAGACAGTGGCTCAGCGCAGGGACACTTGGGAAAGCGGAGTGGACAACTGCTTGGACATGGATTTGAGGAGCAGAAAGGGTCAGTGTGCACTTGGAATCTCAATGGGTGACACCTGGGGGTGCACCTAAAACTTCACTGGACACACCTTGAGTCTTAGGAGGTAGCCACAGCGTGGTGGGTATTATGGGTATGAGGGAAGGTGGGGCTGGAGGCGAGGTATTGGAAGCTTCTGGCCTAGAGCTAGTGACTACAAGCCAGGAGAGGGAGGATTGTAGCTTGGAAGACATGGTAAGGTAAAATGAGAAAATGCACCGGGACAGAGCCACACAGTGAGGGAGCAACCACAGAGGCCAGAGAGAAAGCAGGAGGCGTGGAGGCTGAAAGCTTTGATGCTTTAGGCCTGAAAGGGTCCTCTGTGGGCACAGTGAGCTTTGATGACCGTGGCAATCAGCAGTGTCAGGAGAGCCAAGAGGCAGGAGCTGGATTGTGGGGGCTGAGGTGGTGTTTGGGAAGTAAGAAAACAGGCACAATTTTAAGAAATTTGGCAGTAAAGGAGAGAGAAAGCTGGATGGAGTGGTGTAGGCCTGTAATACCGGCTACTAGGGAGAGCGACGCAGGAGGATCCCAAGTTCAAGATTAGCGGGGTACTGTAGCAAGACCCTATCTCCAGAGGTGCACAGATGGCGAACCTTTCAGACACCAAGTATGCAAACTCACTTACATATCGCCAAGTGCCAACACTGCAACTACACCTGAATACTGAGCTATGGGTTTAGAAAAACATGGCCATGCTGGGGCAACTTAGCTCACATGCTGCCAGAGAGGGCACTGTGGCATCCATGCCACAGGTTTGCCAGCACAGGTAGGGTATAGCTTAATGGTGGAGAGCTTGCCTAGCATGTGTGAGAGCCCCTGTCTGGGTTCAGTCCCCAGTACTGAGAGAGAGAGAGACAGAGAGAGAAAGAGAGAGAGAGGGAGAGGTAGGGAGGGAAGGAGGCAGGCAGGAGGGAGGGGAAGGGTAGGCAATGGCTGGCCATGCACGCAGGATGGAGGAAAGGATTACATGGAATAGAATCAGTTCAGTTTTGGTGATGAGAAGATGCCACAGGAGAAGGAAAAGGAAAGAAACGGGAGTGTGGATGAAGAAGGTAAACTTCAGTAACTCAGGAACAAACTAAAACTCATTCTTTCTTGGCTCCAAACTGACTATGCGGCCCTGGCTTGTCTCCCATGTGGATGATGTGGGAGAAGAGTAAGGGGTCTCCAGGGTGTCCCAACTTTGCCCTAAACAGTTTCTCCAAGACCCTAGCAGGGAGTCCCATGATTCCACCATCCCTCCTGGCAGCTTGTGACACGCTGTCCCTCAGGCCCGGCCATGAGTAAGTGAAGCACATTGGAATTCATTCTCCCCGAATCCCTGACACACCCCTGTGCGAGCACTGTGTGTGTGTGTGGGGGGGGTTACTACTATATCACAGAGAAGAGGAACGTAAGGCTGATGGTGAGAATATGACTAGCCAAGACCACACAGTGGTAAATGGAAGAGTCAGATTCCTTCTGTTGCTGGAGCGCTGGAGGGCCAGGTACTGGGTGGAGCAGGTGGAGAAGACCCGGGAAGACTCTCCACCTGATGTTCCTAGGTAGCTTCTTGGGCCCCAAACTGGACAATCCTATTGTGAGGCCACACCTGGCCCCCAGGTTTCCTGGTATTTATTCTTCCTCCTCAGGTGGCTGTGGAGTTACCTCTGCCCATCTTCCTTCGAATCATGGGCTCTGGGAAATGGCAATATTTCTGGAAAACAGGATGTGGCCTGTAGTTTGAAACTTGCCTGTGGGTGAGGAGGTCCCACTGGACACAATGACATTTTTCTCTGTGGCTGGTTCAGAAATGCTTCCTCCCTAACCTTGGTCCCTAGGAAGACATCCGTGCATGTCTTCTCCTCCTGCAGTCAGTTCGTGGAGGATGAGAGGGAACTACGGTAGGAGGTTGGCTGAGGTAGAAGAGGGGTGGGCTGGTGTGGATTTCTACATATGGACATTTCCACGGAAATAGAGTTTTTCTCAGACTCTCTAGGATAAGAACCGAGGAGTATGGGCACCAATCTGGGCACCAGCTCTACACTGGTTTAATGATCACGTGGACTCTGATTTCTCTCCCTAGTACCACAAGTCAGAGACTGTATATTTTGCTAGAGGTCAAATAGCAACTGAGATGAGGAGGTGTGATTGGAACCTCAGGGTCTGGCTTTGAAGTCCAGACCACCCTTTCCCCTAATGTCGGGCCAAGGGTGAGATCAGCCTGCTCACTGATTCCCTCCCCAGCATCTACCTGTCGCTCCATCAGTCCAGAGTGACCATGTCTCCCTCACTAAGGCTCCCTCCCTGCGATCTTCCACCGCCCTCAGAATAATGCTAACACTCGCTCCTCTGACCCCTGAGAAGGGGTCTGTGTGTCCTGCTGCCTCTTCAACCCAGGCCCCCCACTTCACCTGCTAGCAGCACCCCGAGTAGCAGTGTATGCACTATTCCGAACAAGCTGGGATAGATCTGGGCTCCAGGAAGACTCGAGTCACAGACTCTGACACTGACAGCATAGTCTCTCCATGCTCGACTCTGCGGCCCCTAAATATCAGCCTTGTCTTTCCAACCAGTTCTTCATAGAAGCAGACAACATACCATGTGCTGCTCAGCAACCTACAGCTCACACCAGCTGGATACAAAGGATCTTCCTTCCTAATTGCAGAAGAAATGCTGTGAGTGGTCTTCACTGGGTGACACATAACCAATTTTGGGTGATGGAGAATGAAGCACTGTCATCCTATGATTAGAATGGGAAAGAGCAGTGCTGGGCAAGCGGGAGGGTAGGGAGCAAACACATGGTCCCCGAAGAGATCCCTGACCCCAGGCTGCCACCGTTACCACTTTGGATCGTCTCTTCCACTCACGTCTTCTCCTGTACACCCTTCATGTGCTAGCCCCTGTTTGTAGAATGCCCTCCCTATTCTCTGTGCATATTATTCCAGCTTATTCTTCAAGATGTCCTCAGAGAAGGACTAAGCCCTCCCTGCTGCCCCAACATGGTATGCTCTTCCACAGAGGAATTTGTTCCTTTTCACTGCAATGATCTGCCCGTGAGCCTCTGCCCCTGGCTGTGTGATGGCATCCCTGGGAGCCCCACGGCTGGGCCACAGGAGACACTCAACACATACTGATTAAAGAAGGAAAAGCAACAGTGATGGTGATGGCGGTAGAGGTGTAGTTGGCTGCAGACAGATCATCAGTGCTGAATAAATGGTTGTCAAGCTCTTAAATGATCACCACTAGCTTTGTCACCACTACCACTGCCACCAACATTGGTACCATTTCAGCCACCATGGACCCCCCATACACATACACTGGCAAGACTACAACTAGAGCCTACAAATCATATCTTAAATATATAGAACTTACAAGTCAAACTGACAAGCTAGTACACATACTCTGCCTCCCTTGAAAAACAAAACTTCTTCATGACCTTGAAGGCCATTTCAAATATAGCTTTCTGTCTCTTTTCCCAATTGTTTGCCAGAACAAGCAGCACAGGGAGAAGCAAACTTGGCCCCTGGATTTCAGATGCTGGCCCCTTCTCTTTTATTGTTTCGGGCCTGTCCAGTACTAGAGAAAGCCTGTATACACAACACAGGGACACTCACTCCGCAGGTCTGTAATGGCTTTAGAACCAACCACAGATACTTTTATACTTTCCCATAGCTGGGTACAGCCTCTATCCTCTCCTCACACCTAGGTAGGCAGCGAATCATTTGTCCAATAGAATGAAGCAGAAATTAGGCTGGGTGGTTTCCAGGCCAAGCAAGAGATGCAGAACAGCTACTGTTTCATTTACTGAAAGACTTGCTTCTGGATCCCAGAGCACAGTGGGTCCAGCCCCCTGGAGGCTGCCATGCTGTGAGGAAGCCCAGACCACATGAAGAGGCCACACACTGAGGCCCCAGTGGGTAATGCCAGTGGCGCTCTAGGCCAGCTGCCTGAGCAGCACCTGGGATGTGGATAAGGACTCTTCTTCCAATGATCCTCGCTCCCAGCTGCAGTATTAAGACTTTTGCTCCAAGGCCCAGAGGACTCAGCGCAGGGAGGCAAAGCTTCTATCTCCCCTACTCCCTGATTAAGTCCTGGACCTACAGAATCTGTGAGCATTAAAAACTAGTTGTTTAAACTGCTTTTATGGGAGTTGTTTTAAGTGAGTATTTGTTACGTGGCACAAGTAAATAGAACACATCCAAATTTCATCCACATCCAGCCTGGCCCCTCGACAGTAACATCTCTCGGGCGTAGAGCTGGACCTAAGGCAAAACACTGCACAGGCCTGTGAGCAGATTTAACTGTTCAGGGAGAGAAATCTCGAATCTCAAGTGTGGCCCACAAGGGGGAGGGGGTGCCCCTTTATCCCATGTTCTGTGTGCTGTGGGTAGCGGTGCAGCTGGAAAAGGGTCGAGGTGGTGCCTTCCCAGGGCTGGGCCTGGAGTAAACATCACTCCCGCCCAGGTCTAAGTGTGGCTCTGCTTCCTGCCACACCACCATCACCACCTACCATGGCCAGCACCGGCAAAGCAATCATCCTCTGGTCCAGCTGTGTCCTTAGGGAAGCGAGGGAGAAAGAGATATAAGCAATGACCCAAAAGAGTGAGAAGCACCAGGTAGAACAAGATGGAGGAGGGTGGGGTGCAGCATGAGAGACCATAGCCAGGGCTGGCAGGGTATCAGAGAGCTCCCCAGACCCTAAGGGACTGCTCTGGGATGTTTCTGGGAACATGAGGAACCACTGTCCTAGGGCCAGTGTGGACAGAGGCCTGTGACAAGCTACAGTATGGGACAATTGGAAAACCTGTGAGTCCAGCCTGGTAAGAGCTTAGAATTGGGCACCCAAGAAAAGAATGAGGCGGCAAAGCAAGGCCTGGAGGGAACAGGGCAGATCCTGAGGAGGTGCTGGCATGGATGCCAGTGCCACAGAGGGTCTCAAGGCCCAGGGCCTCTCCCGAACCATCAGCTATTTAGAATATCTCCCTTGTTTTTTTCAAGCTTGGAAGGACTGCAGGAGAGCAGTGGCTCACTCGGATTTGTGTTCTACAGAGATTCTTGGACTTCGGTGGGAGAAGGCACGGACGGAGTAAAGATGGAAGCAGGGCAGCTAGTTAGGAAGTGATCACAGCTGTCAGTGACAGAGATGGTGGCAGTCTGGGCCAGTGCATGGTGCACCCGACCAAGACAGAGTACTGTGGGCAGGGTTGTGAACTACACAGAGGGTAGAACCAACCGAAGCCAGGGAGAGTAGGACCTGGTCCCACTTCCCAGGGCAACGAGGGTGAAATTGGGTGGATATAAACAGGAATCAAAATCAGCGCTTTGAGGGCCTTTTACACACACAACCTCCTTGATGCTCACCTTGCATCTCAGAGAAGGATCAATAACCTGTCTTGCAAATGAGAGAAACAAAGCCTGTGCAGATGTTGTCAGCTGCACCTCCAACAGCCACTGCCCTCCCTCTTCTTTTCCAACAGAACCTTGTCCAGATGGGTGCTGAGCACCCAGGTGAGCCGTGAGTGATCTGAGCCAACCTCGGTCACCCAGCTGCCTTCTGCTGGGACCCACTCAGGGCTGGTGCATAACTGCTGGTGGAGCAGGGAGATTTCCCTGCTCCTAGGAGTGGACAGAGGGAAGAACCTTGCTGCTGCTACCCTCCCTTTGCTTCTTGCTGCAGATGCTATTCCTTGAGGACATGAGACACAGTGCTATAGCAGCCACCTTGTCACCATGAGGCTGGAAACAATGAAAACCAGCCTGGTGAGGAAGGCTGCAGGGAGCAAGTCCTTAATAACAGTGATAACCACACAGAACCAATCTGAACAGCCCCTGTCTCTGACTTTCTTTTTTTCACATGAATCTTCATCCCAACTTCTGCTTTTAGGAATCCCCATCTAAGACGGTCATCATCAGTCAGGTGTTCTGTACTGAAGCCTGAAGCACCTTCACAGACACCAGCCCAGCAGAAGGACTCATTATAAGTTCATTCATATGTTGTTTTCTGTCTGCAGAGCCCACGGTCTTGTTCAATGTGCTAATTCATAATCTTGTGATTGAAAATGTGTTTGTTGTCAAGTGCTACATCCATAATAACAACGGAAGCTAATTTACTGAACACCTCACATAAGTCAGGCACAGGTCAGGGCTACCTCAGCGACTTCTTTTAATCTTCTCTAGAATGCTACAGGTAGACACTGTGTATATTAGTTTTGCTTGTGCAGTGACAAATTTCCATGAAGCTAGCATCTTAAAACACATTCATCATTTCTCATATTCTATAGGTCAGAAGTTTGGGCACAGTTCTCTGCTTTAGTGTCTCAGCCTGAAATCCAGGCCTTAAGTAAAGGGAAAGATTCACTCCCAAGCTCCCAGTGGGGGCTGGGAGACTCATTTCCACAGAGATGGAGACTGAGGTCTCTGGTGTCCTGCTGGCTGTTAGCTCCGAGAACATTCTCAATTCTTAGAAGGCTCCAGAACTCCCTGCCATATGCCTTCTTCTCATAACCCCACTCACAACAGAATAACCTGCTTCTAAATTGGGATCAGAGAAAAGGGCTCTGCCTCTAGGGAGGGGCTTATTCATCCTTTAAGGATTTTCACCTGATTAAATCGGTCCTGCCCATGACCTCAATTACCCTCAGAGTAACTCAAATCAACTCATTTGGGAACTTCACAATATTTGCCAATTGCATTTAGCTTTGCCATATCCCATTGGCCAAAAGCAAATCACAGGTCCTGCTCACATTCAAAGTGAGGGTTATACAAGGTGTGACCATCATGAGGGCCAGCTTGTAATGCAGTCTGTCTGATGCACTGTTATTAAATTGTACATTTGGGGAAACTGAGGAAAAGATGTGTTTAGAAATTCTACTCCAGGGCCGGAGATTTAGCTCAGTGGTTCCGGCACCTGTCTTGCAAGCACAAGGACCTGGGTTTGATCCCCGGTAACCACATACAATACTGGGCGTGGAGACTCACACCCAGCAGCAACCAGTACCACATACCACAGTGCCAGGCGTGGTGGCTCACGCCTGTAATCCCAGCACTCAGGAGGCAGAGGCAGGAGGATTGCTGTGATGTGAGTTTGAGGCTGAGCTCAGGGCCAGGCTGAACTACAAAGCGAGACCCTGTCTCAAAAAAAAAAAAAAAAAGAAAAAAGAAAAAGAAATCTTCTCCAATTCATCCTGCTAATAAGTAGGGGGAGTCATGATTCTAACCTACACAGCCTAGTTCAGTGTTTTTAACCGTGCCCCTGCACTGCCCAAGAACTTCCCCTTTTTGCATCTCTGGATTCCCTCAATAATCACCAGGAGGAAATGAGCCTCACAGAAGTTAAAAGACTTATCCATGATCACCTAGTGGTGAAATCAGGGCAACAAACCAGATTTATCCAACTCCAAATCCCCAAACCCGGGTAGAGTTTAGCAATTGCTTTGACAGAAGAATTCACAGTAGAAAAAGAGCATCATATTTAGGCAGGGAGGGACAGATGGATGAAGTAGCCTTCAGCAGGATCATAAAGAAATAAGATTTGGCTGTTTGAAAGTGGAGGAGAAAGGAGAGCAGAAAATATATTTCCAGGAAAGGGACAGCTCGGGCAAAGCCAGGGAAACAAACACGCACTGGTGTTTGGGATTGAGAATGGGCGAAGGGTTGTCCTGGCCCAAGATGGGCGACTGGATGCAGCCGGGCCCCAGTTGGGAAGAGCAAGCCGGGCAGTCAGCTTTATAGATAATGGGGAATCGAAGAAGGGCGCTGAACAGCAGCGGCTCTGCTCACAAATGCCCTTAAAGATGGGGCATGCACGGAAGAGAGGGCTGTCTGGCATTCTCTCTCTGATGGCCTTTCCGCTCTAAAGGCATCCTTGATTTTCTGATAGCCTTAGGGAGGAGGCCTTGACCATTTCACGACTGAGGAAGGGGAGGCGCACTGAGAGAAATGGAGCCTCATCAGGGGAAAGTGCCCGGTGGGGGAACAGACTTGATGCTGGAGAGATGGAGACTGAGAATTATATATTTTTTGCTCACAGTCTGTGGCTCACCCACATTCTTTGTGCACCCCACATTCATACAACAGAATCAACATGGGGACTGTTGAAAAGGAGGATCTGAGGCCCTGGGCTCACAGGTTCTGATTTAGTTAAGTATGGCGTGGAGCTGGTACATTTAATTATGTATTGATTTACTGTGACACTCCTCATGATGTAGCCCAAGGTGGCCTTCAATTCCCTGGTTAGCCCAAGCTAATCTCCAGTTTAGCATCTGCTTCTTTCTGCTTCCCTCGTGCCAAGGTATCGAGCAGGTGCCACGGTTTTCTACTTGAACTGACGTTTCCTACAGGCACCACGGGCCCTGGCTGCCCTTCAGAAACTCCTGCGGAGTGTCTGTACCTGCCCCGAACCCAGCCCATCCTGTGGTCCTGCCCTTTGGGTCCCTTCTTCCCTCTGGGAGGTGTGGCGGTATGCAGCCCTCCGCTCCAGTCTGTTTGGGAGCGCCCGGCTCCCTGTACCAGCTCCAGTGACCTTTGCGAAGCCTGCACCTCACCTTCCAGTTCCACAGATCAAGGCCTTTCCGTGGACCCCATGGCTCACAAGCGAGCGCCTCTCCTGCCCTGACACAGGGCCCAGCGAGGCCGATGCCCCGCACCCTTGCTACTCTGCTCCCCCATATGGGCTCTTTTCCTGTGACCTACTGAGCACCTCCACAACTTGCCCCAAGAAGGGTCTTCTGTGCCCCTCTCCCCAGTAAAGCACGTTTAGTAGCCTGTTTTCATCTGTAAACCTCCAACAACACTTTAGGACTGGCTGATTTGAGTGTTATTAATAAGGGGTAAACTGAGGCTCAGAAGGCTGATAACTTGGCCCAGGAGGACTCCACGTCCCGAAGCTGCCGTCAGGGGTACGCAGAGCCCCGGGACCGGGAGGCAGGGGTCGGGGCGGGGGCGCTGGAAGAACGGGGGCTTTGATTCGCGTCTCCAGGCTCAGACCCAGACGCTAATTAAAATCGCCTGGGCCGCGGGGGCGGCGGGGCGGGCACAAAGCCGGCTTTGACCCGGCGGCCGCGCGCTGGCGGGCGTGGGGCCCCACCACACAGGGGCCGCTTGTGGGACGTGTTTGTTTTTGCTCGTAAAGCGCGGCTGCTGAGCGGTGCCCTGGCAGCGAGTGGGGCGGGAGCCTGGTGAGGGCCCCTGAGGCCACGGCCGCTGGCCAGCACCGGGCCAACTCGGGGCTCCCTCCCCACTCGCAGCCTCGGTTTCTCCTTTCGTGACAGGTTAACAGTGAAAACATAGTAGCATCAAGTAAGAATAAAAGCATTAACAATCGAAAGCTTACTTTTTGTTTCTTCTTTTGTCTAATCCTCCCAACTCTTAACGATGAAGCCAAGGAAGGCTGAGAACCTCGCGCAGGGCCACGCAGTCTTAATGAAAGGACTGACCAGGTAGTGCAGGCCAACAATCCTAGCACCCTGGATGGCTGAGGCAGGAGGATGGCAAGTTCAAGCCTAGCCTGCGCAATTTATTGACTTAGTGAGACCCAGTCTTAATAATGAAAGAAAGAAAGACAAGGAAAGGAAGATGGGAGATGCAGCTCAGCGTGAAAGACACTAGATTCAAACTCCAGCACCGCAAACAAAACCACAACAACAAAGCTAGTTTGAAACCCAGGACTTTATCTCCCAGCGCCACAAGAGGCTGCCTCTGAGCAGAGGCAGAGCTGCAGAAAGGACCAGCCTGGGCAGGAAGTGGGGTTTCAGTGGGGGGATCCCATGGTAAAAATGGGCTCAAGGCCTTTGCCCTCCTGCCAGACCAGGAGCCCTGAGCATGGGACTGCAAGGGCTTGTGCCCCTCTCTGCCATCCATTCCCTCCTTTCATGATGTGGCTCAGGAAGGGGCCCTGGGGGTGTTTTCTCTGATGCCTCAAGGCTCAGTCAAGGTCTGGCTGGGTGACTTCCGGTGAGGGTGAATATCCTCAAAGGTACACGAAAGTCTGAGATAGTGCCAGTCAAGAACAAACACGGACAGAACAAAGAGACTGAAAGTTTCCAGCCAGTGACTAAGCACCAACAAAGGTGTCCCCGGAGTATCTCGGCCGGGCTTCTGCTTGCCCTGGAGAGGGAGATGGTCACTTAGCAGCCTCAGCTCTTGCCTTTGCACCTCCCCCACTACCCCCTGGCCTCGTGTCTGCAGATGGCTGGCTGGGGAGGGCTTCCGCCAGTGCTGAGAGTGCCCGCTGATCCCAGCCACCTGTGAGGACTACGCAAACCAGGAGGAGGACGGCCCTGCGAGGGTTTCTCAAAGGCTCTTTCCCTCCCCAACCCCTGGGAGCCAGAGCTTGGACAGAGACACTATTAACAGAAAATTTGCAAACATGGTTTCTAAAAATAGCTCTGGCTGGCAAGGCCCACCTGGCACAGATCACACCTTTGCGGCTGCTGGCCGGCTCCCTCTAAGCGCTGGCCATCAGTCTGTCAGCAAACATGTCACTCTGCCCTCTCCAACCCATGGTAAGGGGCGGACCCAGGGCAAAGACCCGATTGAAGATGAGACTTCATCTGATGACAGGGAGAGGGAAAATGTGCAGGCTGAGCATGGAGGTATCTTAGCCATAAGGCTGGTAAAGGAGATAGAGCCACTGCCCACGAGGAGCTCCCAAAATGGGGTGGAGTAAGGGACAGGACATATGTGTACGAAAAGGACCAAAGCAGCATTTAAGTTTTCACAAACAAAACTAGCCCAACCAGAGTAGAAAACAACCAAAAGATGAAGGGGAAACGTAAAGGAGGGTGGGGTCAGGAAGGCGGGCCTGGTCATGATGTACCCAGACAGGAGTGGACACATGGTCACCAGCCAGCAAACCCTCCACCTGAGAGGCAAGAAGATCTGAAAGTTCACCTTGGCCAGCTCAAGGGAGAAAACTGGGGCCCAGCCTGGGGATGTGACTCGCCAGGTCCTCAGCAAGCCAGCGGCAGGGCTGGGCTAGAACTGTTTCTAGCAGGCCCTTGAGCCTCTACTGGCTGAAGAACGGCCATCGCTAATAACAAGTCACAAATGCCCTTCCGTTGTCAGCTAACTGAGAAAGGATCACTGAGCCCTGTTGTGTGCTGGCCACTGGGCTCCTGAAGGTGAACAGGAAGTCCCCTGCTTCCCATTGGGCTCTGTTCCGGTGTAATGGCAAAAATGGCTCAGGCGTTTGAGTGTGGCTGCGCTCAGCCGCTTTCCTACAAACTTACGGAACAACCATATTATACTTGATTGTTATTTATAAGGTGTTTCCCAGATTATAGTTGAGGAAATCAAGGCTCAGAGCAGTTAATGTCCCAGGTCACCTGGCGGTGTTGGGATGGAGGCTTCCCATGCTGCCTTGGGCTCCCTCTGAGTCAATAGGGACAGGCCTATGAGTGGGAGGCCAGACTCTTACTTCTGGAGGCTTCCTGTTCTGGACAGCTCCATGGAGGGAGAGGTATGAGTGATACAGGAGAAATAAATATAACTCAACCTGCTAGATGTCAGACATGCACAGTTCATGTTCCCCAAAACCGAAGAATGAATTCTAAGGAACAATGAAAGCTTAAGAATATCAAATACTTACTGAAACACATACAGCTCCTGAGAGACAGGACAAGACCTGAAAAAAAGGATTGCCTTGGGCCCCACTTCATACCGGAAGTTTTATGAAGCAAAATCATGAGGTGGGTACAACACGGAACCAGCCTAGGATCAACCAAGAAGATCACAAGTCTAGCCTTTTAGGTTATGTTGATCCAACAGGGAAGCAGGTGTACATGGAAACAACAGGACCTTTCTAGGAAGAGACAAATCAGGGAGTTCCAGCTACAAACCAGGGCGACTGATGTCTACCAGGTGAGCACAATGCCCAGTCCATTGCTCAGCCTTCAAGGAGGCATGCAGGCCTAGTCCTCGTCTTGAGGCCTGGCCCTCAACAGATGCGCCCCCAAGCACAGGAGAAATACATTCTCCTCTGTTATACTGACTCTCAAGGGCCCAGTCCTATCTGGCTATTTACTCCCTGTTATGTAGCATCTACCCAGCTCTCAGGAATTGATCCAGCTAGAACCGAATGTCCACTCCTAGAACAGGAGAGTAAAGCAAGAGCTGCAGTCTTCTCCCCAGTCCTCTTCCTATTCGAGGGTTATAGCAGGATGCTGGTAGGTCAGTAGCCATAAAGACATGTGACCTCCTGCAGTCCCTGGGCACTGCCCACCAGTCGTCTATAGATGCCCTGGCTCAGTCTAAGTGACAGCCTGTGTGACATTCTCTCCTTTATTTTCACATCACGTTGAATTCTCTGCACCAGGCTAACTCGGGGACACCTTCTCAGCACGTGCATTCTAACTATCCCCCACACAAGGGCGATTGCCAAATTTGCACCTTCTGGCTTACTATGCAGAACCTCCCAGAATCCCCGGATGTAGCTTTCGCCTCATGAGTACCCTTGTCATGGTGCACTTAAAAGGCTCTGACCAGGTCTTGGGAGGAACCACTGTCCTCCTGTGCTCATGAGCTCTGGAAGGCTGTCTGCATCAGAGCTGTCCCCTGCCTGGGAAAGCATCCCTTTGCATGGCACCTTCTGATGCTAATGGCCACTGTGGACATGGAATCAGTTTAAGATTTAAACTCTCACCAACTGCATGCACACCTACAGCGAGGGCCCCATCTCTAGGTGGGACCCAGCGGACGTGAGCGCTCTGTGAGGCGGGCTGGCCGGGGCAATGGGCCTCAGCAGGGGCCATACTGAAGGTACTGTGGGTACTGTGGCTGTGCTTTCCCTGTCTAGTATTTTGTCCTCATGAAATAGCTCCCACTCCAGGGAAGAGGGGCCGGGAGCACTCTGCCCAGGAACAGCAGCTGCTGGGCAGACACAGAGAGAGGTCAGCTCACAGGCTCGCTGACATCCCCTTCAGAGCTCTGGACTGAGGCTGGCTCAGTGCGCTGGACAGATGAAGACAGAAGGATGGAATATGCAGAATGTAACCTCCGTGTCCTTCCCCAGTTCCGAGCTGCGCTCCCCCGGAGAAGAACCCCAAGGCGGCCGGGAGCCCGTGCTCCCAGGAATCCAAACACCTGCCCGGCTAACACGTTCTGTCCCTTAGGGAGCTAATAGGAGACTCAGAGTGGCCAGGAAGAGAAGCAGGACCATGAGAGGCTGAGTGTCAGAACCAACAGAGACCAGGGGAGGGTGGGCCGCTCCTCCTGAGGGCACAGGAGGGCCCACCTGGCTTCAGGCCCACACTGTAGTCTAGACTCTGATATCAAAGAGATCGCGCTGCCATGAGACCATAAAGTTACGTGACATAAATCAGACACATAAGATTAAATATTTCATGGTTTCTCTTATATGAGAAACACAAAATAAATATCAATTAAAGAGCAAAATATAAATAGGCCACAGATGTGTAAATATATTTTTTCTCTGGTATAAGAAAATGAAGATGTAAATGAGTTCTGGTATATATAGTAGATATTGTGAAATAGAACATGTTTAAAAGGAAATAGGGTGTAGGGGTAAATAACGAGGGGGAAAAATGTGATAGTAATAAAAAAAAGGAAACAGGCTGAGCTCAGGGTCAGCCTGAACCACAAAGCAAGCCTCTGTCTCAAAAAAAAAAAGGAAACAAAGCTTATGTATATAGGGGTGGGGGTGCAGGGTGAGTGGGGGAGGGGAAAAATGAGAATCAAGTTGTGTCATATATTGGTACAAATTCTCAATGTTGAATGTGATGATGATGTGTATATATAATGTACCAATAAAGATTTGAATTTTTTAAAAAAGCAAAATATAGGTTAACAGGAAATAGGGAGATAGATCATTTTGCAAAAGGGAAAGAGGTCAAGAGAAGAGGGACAAGGAGAGCCAGGAGGGAAAGGGGATTAAAACAAGAATTAAGTTATGTTAGGGCCGGGGAGTTAGCTCAGTGGTTCCGGCGCCTGTCTTGCAAGCTCAAGGGCCCGGGTTCAATTCCCCGGTAACCACATACCATACTGGGCACGGAGACTCACGCCCAGCAGCAACCAGTACCACATACCACAGTGCCGGGCATGGTGGCTCACGCCTGTAATCCCAGCACTCGGGAGGCAGAGGCAGGAGGATTGCTGTTATGTGAGTTTGAGGCTGAGCTCAGGGCCAGCCTGAACCACAAAGCAAGACCCTGTCTCAAAAAACCTAAAAAAAAAAGAAAATTAAGTTATGTTAGGTCCATGTACCAATTCCTCATGATGAATGTAAAATCACCAGATTCTGAAACTGTACTAATAAAAGTAAAAATGAAAAATGAAAAGACCAAGAGCTCATGCTGCTTGAACAGTCCCTCTGGATCCCTCATGACCCAACGTTCCCCAGGCACCTCTGTGGCTCTGTGCGAATAACCCTAACTGCTGGACTCCTTCAAAAACCCTTGGGCTGGACGCGATGAGCCCCAGCCATGACATTAACGTCAGGGTGACCTAGATAAGTCATTCATCTTCTCCCAAGCCCAATTCTCCTATCTGGAAAGTGGGGAGACCAATCACAGTTTTGCCATGTCCTCCCACAAGACACGATGTTGGTGGGGGGTGGGGGTTGTGAGAATAAAATGAGATCACAGTTTGGAAACCACAGGGAGACAAAGCATCCAATTTCAAGTGATTCATCACCTATGACCTCATCCGTGTGAAAACACCAAATGGCAAATCCTTGCCTCCCTCAGGTTAGATTATTCAGCCATTCAGTCAATGAAGACAGAGAAGCGTACTTGGGTATTCAACAACATTTGGGGACCTTAGATTGGGGGCAAGAGAAAAAACCCAGCAGGAGTCTCCCTGGTTTAGTCTGTCCTGGGACGAGGAGATCCACAGACACAATCCGCGGGACTCTGGAGCCCTACCGTAACGCCAGCCCTGTGTAGTGCTCACGACACGGAACGATTCTGATCCAGTCAGCCCCATCCGCTGGGGCCTGTTCTGAGTCCTCGGAATATAAATGAAGTTGAGGTGCAGGGAGGAGGCTGGGGATGTCAGAGGTTGTGGGGAACCCAGGATGGGCTGAGGTTCAGGCTTTCCTCTTTGCAGTCTGGCCGGCTGCCTGTGGTGGGGTAGGGAGGGGAGGTGGGGAGGGGTGCTGTCCTGTGTCACTTCCCAAAGTCTACACTAGCTGCTCCCATCCTGACATGAGGAGAACAACGCTGAGCTTTAGGACACAAAGAACTCATGGAACTTCCCGCGCCACCTCAATTCCCAGCTTCTATGCTCCCGCTAGTGCTCCCTTCCTTTTCCAAAGAGTACTATATAGCTCACTGTGTACATGTGGTTACGTCGTTATCGCAAAGACTTCAGAGTCTACCAGAGGGGTGACTCCCCTCCCCCTTACCACTCCATGGATTCAAGTGCTGGTGAGAGGCTCAACGAGCTCTAAGGAACCAGATACCACTCAGGGGCTCAGGAACAGAGCCAGGGCCAGCCCAGGACATCTGCAGGAGCTATGCAGGTGTTATTTTCCCCATGGTTTCATCTGTGTGCATAATCCAGCGCTGGGGAGGCTGAAGCAGGAGGAGTACAAGACTGAGCCCAGCTTGGACAACTTAGGATACCTTCTCTCAAAATAAAAGTACAGGGCCAGGATGTAGCCTTGTGGCGCCACACCTACCTGGCAAGCAAAGGTCCTGAGTTCAAACCCCATAAATAAATAAATACCTACATGCATGCATACATACATAAAATAAAAAATACAAATACAAATAAAAAGGTCTGGGTATGTAACTCAGTGTGAAGATCCTAGGTTCAAGCCCTAGAACTAGAAAAAAAAAGTTGTTATCTAATTTGATAGAAGATATGAAGGCTTAGAGACTGGGTTTAGTGACATGTCCAGGGTCACACAACTACTAAAGGCGGGATCTGGGCCTCTAACCTCAATCTTTTGGACAAAAATCAAATTGTTCATCCACTATTCAAGACTTTACAAGATGACCCCAAAGCCATCACACACACTGGTTTCCCGCCCTGCAGTCCCCAAGTGCCCTGCCTTCCCACCTGCACACCTTCGTTCCTGCCCATCCTCACCATGCAGAGCAGTGCTGCAGAAAGAATGAAGGGATGAGGGGCGAGGAAGGAGGAGAGCTGGAGGGAGGAGACAGTGCAGTTCGTTAGACATTGAGGAAGAAGGGACAGAGGCACACAGCAGACAGCCCGGTACCTCCTCTGGGGCTGCTCAGGTCTCCCTCCCCACTCACCCCATGCAGGGGGACACTCTGCACTGGACTGAAGGCACAGATCTTGTGTATGACTAGCTAAAAAGTTCAACCTCTCTCTGGCTTCAGTTTCCTCCAGCCTAGAAGAACTGGGCTTCATATGATCTCCAGGACTTCCCCAACACCGACACCTCCCCTAAATGAGGTAGCTGCCACCCCATGGGGCACCCCAAATGAGGGTGGCTCCATGTTCCGGATGATACGGTAATAGTGACATTCCCACCCCCCCACACACACACCATAGCAGCCTTCAGCAACCAGGTGCTGGGGTCTCAAGGGCACTGGAACGAGAAGCTGAAAACCTAGGTTGTGGAGTTGTTCCATGGTCCACCTTGCTGGACATGGGGGTGGAGAAGGTTATTTACTCTCTAACTGGGTTTCCAGTCCTCAGAATCATCACATTCATGAATAAGGCAGAAGCAGAAGAATTCCAGGTACTGGAAGATGGGAAGAGAGGGGAGAAAGCACAGCTGCTCTCTCTACTTGGTTAACTTCTTGGCCTGGCTGAGCACTAGGTAGAGGAGGAGCTGGGGCTGAGGGGAGGAGGGGCCAGAGGAAGGGGTGGGACTGACGGACAGGGTGAGAGAGTGAGGCTGGATGGGAGGAAAGGGAGGGGCCGAAAAGGAGCAGGAGGCAGACAGTACAGACACCAAAGGAGGAGAAAGGTGCAGGCAGGGCTGTGCCGAGCCAGGTCCACAGCTGCTCACTCAGGCAGGAGCTGCTAGGGTTAGAGTGATACCATCAACCCGCCAAAAACAGACATATGAAGGAGGAGCCTATCCGAAGCTCCTTTTTTTTCTAAGAAGAAGTTTTAGAACAAATGACAGTGGGAGTGTTGAGGACCCTCTCAAGACTCCTAAACTCTTCAGATACACAAAATTGTAAAATCACAGTGACACCAACTAAGCAAAAGCAGTAAGGATGGAGAGAAGCCTGAAGAGAACTCTTGGCAGGACAGGAGGGAAGGAATCCACCGGGTGACATTTACAACCAAGCTTTAATGGCTAATGCTCCTTTGCTTAAATAGAGGACATCTCTGATGAACCTGCCCTAAGGTGAAGTACTAGAATTGGAAAATGCTAATCTATTGAGTATCATTGGTAGCCTTACCCACTTTCAACATACTCAGAACACTTCACTAGCTTACAGGTGGCCAAATTTATCTTGTTAATACTGTTCTATAACATAGTGTTGACTCTTCACACAGACACATGGGAATTTTGTACACATGCTGGGATGGAAGAACATGAAACTCAATATCCAAACAACACTGACAGCATAGTGCAGTGCAGTATGTGGGCTATTTCCCTCATGATGGCACGGTTGACAGGGCTGTGGCTCTGAGAGAGTATTGCATGGCATAGGACCAGCCTGGGAAGAGACAACGCTACACGTTCAGAGTACATTTTCTGCTGAACTTGTCCCCCGTAAAGCTGAAAACTTGTGACCACTAAAAAGCGGGGATAGCCTGTGTAGGCTGAATATGTGGGTAGTAGGTACTAATCGTATTATTCTTTTTTTTTTTTTTTTTTTTTTTTTTTTTTTTTTTTTTTTTTTTTTTTTTTTTTTTTTTTTGAGACAGGGTCTCGCTTTGTGGTTCAGGCTGGCCCTGAGCTCAGCATCAAATTCACATCACAGCAATCCCCCTGCCTCTGCCTCCCGAGTGCTGGGATTTCAGGCATGAGCCACCATGCCTGGCACTGTGGTATGTGGTACTAATTGCTGCTGCGGTGAGTCTCCACGCCCAGTATTGTATATGGTTAACCAGGGATTGAACCCAGATCCTTGCGCTTGCAAGACAGGCTCCAGAACCACTGAACTAAATCCCCGGCCCAATCATATTATTCCTGTGTTTTTTCCTAGGCTAAAATATTTTTAAAATCCATGTAAGGAAATCTGCCACAATGTGAATGGTGGTTTTATAAGTGTGCAGTTATCATGATTATCATCTTCTTTTCATTTTGGGTATTTTCCAAATGTTCTACATTGAACAGGTATGGAAAAAATAACTAAACATTTCAAAACATATAAATGCCTCCTCTAGGACCATAATTTTAGCTTTCAGTGGAAACTAAATACAACTGGTTGACCCACTGCGCGCTCGCTCGCTCTCTCTCCCTCCTTCTTTCTCCCTCCTTCTCTCTCTCTCTGATTCACAGACACACGTCTCCTCTCTACGATAGCTGCTTGCTTCTGCAAAGTGAGGTCCCTGATCCTTTTAGCACCCAAACCCATGAGGCTTTAAATTCAGAGGAAAGATAGTAGCTGTACAGTAGGAAAGAGCTGTGTCTGTAACTTAGCATCAAAACTTTCTAGCCAATCATGATGCCACCATATATCTGGTTTCCTATTGTAAAATGAGCCAAGATTTTTTGTGAGGATCAAGGGTGATAATCAGGTGAGTTTTTATTTTGTTTTGTTTTGAAACAGGGCCTCAGTATATGACCCAGACTAGCCTTAAATTCATGATCCTCCTGCCTCAGCCTCCTAAACACTGTGATTACAGGTGTGCACCACCATGCCTGGCTAGTATTCAACATTAAAAAGCAATGCTTGGCATACAGTAAATATTTAATAAATTGTCATTATCATTAGCTTCTTTACTATCATCAATGACTGTGCCTACCACTTCCTTTAGAGAGCCTTCTTGACTTGATGAAAGAAATACTTCAGTTTGAACAGGGTGCCAGTCTGGCATTCTGGAAAAAGACCTGGATAACAGTCTCATGTCTGGCACTAACTGGCACTGGTGAGGCAGTTCTCTTCTCTGTGGCTCAGCTTTCTCCCTGGCAAAATGGAAGGCCTATTCTAGCAGTGTGGTGCTTGGAGAATCATGTCATTTTTCCTTCAAACCAGAATGCTTTGGAGAGTGAACAGGCTCTGCTTTCACTCTCAGGACGACAGGACATCTCTGGGCACACGGGAAATCTGGTGGCTCCCTGCTCAACAGGTTGATCCCACTGCCCTCCGTGCCCACCCATCGGGAAGTGCATGATGCTGTCCCTCCTCCTCCTAATTCTAATCCCTGCAGCCCAAGAAGACCAACTAGCAAAGGGAACTAAGGTCACAGACCAGCTGACCTTGAGATTATCCTGGGTTATTAAATGAGCCCAGTGGAATCACGAAGATTCTCATCAATTGAAGACAGCAGCAGAAGTGTGAGAGTGAGTCCATGTGAGAAAGACCAGCCAGCCACTCCGGCGTTAGAAGGAGACCATGGATGAAGGAACTCGGCAGCCCCCAGAATCTGGGAAGGGAAACTCTGGAGTCACAGAGCTTTGAGACAGAAATGGAAACATGTGGATGCTTAATTCTGGCCCAGTGAGATGCTTCGTGAACTTCTGATTTCCAGAATGTGAGATGATAAATGCATTGTCTTAAACCACTTAATGTATGGTCATTTGTAATAGCATTAGTTAGAAACTGAAATGCCCAGTAATGTTCAGGTTTACTAGGTCCCTTTGGACACCTGCTTTAGGAATACTGTGCTTGGCAGGTAAGAAAACAAGTCTCAGTTCTAGCTCAGAACTATTTTGGTCACTTTCTTGATACTAATTCACTGTGGAATTTTGAGCAGGTCAGGAAACTTCTCTGGGGCCCCAGTTTTCTCTCTAGAAGGAAGGCTAATGCTCTTTGCTTTACCTACCCGTGTGTGTGTGTGTGTGTGTGTGTGTGTGTGTGTGTGTGTGTGTCCAACACTCAGTGGACAGTGATGAACTTTTTCCATGTTCAACTCTACCATGGGCTGGGACACAAGATGAACCAGACCCAGTTCCAACCCCATCCCTGCTCTGAGAAGCCCCCATTCTGGATGGGGAAACACACAGGCATGTAAGAGGCAGTTCGCACACAACATAATGAACATAAAACAGATTTTCTGTGTGTGCAGAGGAAAACGTATAAGCTTGCCACGTGTACATGTAAAGAAGGCTTCTGGGCAAGGTGAGCCAGAGCTAGGCTTTAAAGGATGAGTAGGAGTTAAGTGAAAACAGAAAAACAGACAAGGCAGTGGTGGGGGAGAACAACTCAGGCAGAGGAAGCATGAAGCAAGACCCAAAGACATGACTCAGCATTACAGGGGGCAAGGTACCAGCTTTGCATGGCACTGACTTGCAGAGCATGGAGTAAAGAGATTAGGTAGGATGCTGGGCAAAGGCATGACATGAGCCTCAATGGCGTTATTGGTCTATGTGTTCCCCAAACCATTGCTGGGTCAGGAGATGTAACATAAAAGTCCTCTCTGGGGCCGGGGAGTTAGCTCAGTGGTTCCGGCGCCTGTCTCGCAAGCGCAAGGACCTGGGTTTGATTCCCCGGTAACCACATAACAATACTGGGTGTGGAGACTCACCCCAGCAGCAACCAGCACCACATACCACAGTGCCGGGCGTGGTGGCTCACGCCTGTAATCCCAGCACTCGGGAGGCAGAGGCAGGAGGATTGCTGTATTGTGAGTTTGAGGCTGAGCTCAGGGCCAGCCTGAACCACAAAGCGAGACCCTGTCTCCAAAAACCTTAAAAAAAAAAAAAAAAAAAAGTCCTCTCAACCTGGCTTGAAATGACCTTGTCTGATGTGTCATCCTCACATTCCTCTAGGAATGTGCCAAAGTCCTGGTGACAGGACTGTGCAAAATTACAGCCACTGTGAGGAGGCCGCAGTGACCTCAGGAGCTGGGTTTCATCATTCTGAAGTCATGCTCCTGGCTTAGGGCCAGGGGGTGGGGGAGCAGTGGGTGGCAGTGGGTCTGGGCAAGGTGCCTGGATGGAGGAAGCAGCAGCTGGGGCAAGCAGGGAGTCACACTGCAGCCTGGAAGGCACCCATCGGGCTGTGTGACCTCAGCCCGGGGCCTCGCCCATTCTGAGTCCTCAGTGCTGTTCCCAAGCTCTGTTCCCACTGGACCTTTCTTGTAGAGGTCTAGAACCCTGAGGCTTTCTGGTCACTTCTGTGGATGAGGATCACTGGGATGAGGAGGGATTCCTGTCATGGCCGCAGCAGCTAGTTTCTCTGAAGCATCTACACTTCCAGGACACTTGAGCAAAACTAGGCAGATGCTGCCAACGCCAAATCTATAGCTGTCTCTAAACTCCGGGTCTGTCAGCCCACAGTGCCTTACTGTGCTCTCTGTTTGCATTCTGCACCCTCAGCCAGTGCTTTCCAGACATAGCCCCTGAGTGAAACCTCTGCACCAAGTCTAAACTTCTATAACAAAGCAGCAGAGGTTGGTGATTTAAACAACAGAAATGTATCTCTTCACCTTTCTAGAGTCTATGGGACTGAGATCAAGGTGTTGAGAGGGTAATTTCCCCTGCACTCTCTTGTTGGCTTACAGGTGGCCATGTTAACCTGTGTCTTTTTTGTTCTGTTTTGTTTGGTTTGGTTTGTTTGAGACAGGGTCTCACTTTGTAGTTCAGGTTGGTCCTGAGCTCAGCCTCAAACTCACATCACAGCAATCCTCCTGCCTCTGCCTCCTGAGTGCTGGGATTATAGGCGTGAGCCACCATGCCCAGCACTGTGGTATGGGGTTCTGACTGCTGGTGGGTTTGAGTTTCCACACCCAGTACTGCTGTATGTGGTTACCAGAATCGAACCTGGGCCCTTGCGCTTGAAAGACAGGTGCCGGAACCACTGAGCTAAATCCCTGGCCCCAACCTGTGTCTTTAATCTGGGTCTTCATATGGTTCTCCCTGTATGAATAATCTCCTCTTTCCAGAAGGACACCAGCCATATTGGACTAGAGCTCTCCAGAATGGCTTCATTTTAACTTAATTACCCATTAAAGACCCTGTCTGTAAATCGGGTCACATTCTGAGATACTGGAGGTTAGGGCTTAAGGTATGGATTTTGGATGGACAAAATTGAGCCCATGACACTGGGCTATGGAATCATCATGGTACTCTTCTAGGACAGCATGTAGGTCCTCCTCAAAGATTCTGAGTGTAAGCTCCAGGATTGCAGGGACTTTGTCCGATGTTACAGTCTTACTATCTAGAATGGTGTCTGTCGAGTGTTTAATATGTATCCGGGAATGAAGGAGTAATTTAGTAAGCTTGGGATAGTGTCCTAGAATTTTTGCTACTTAGATTTCAAATCATCCTTGGGTGAAATTTCAGGAAATATGACTGGGCCTTATCTTTCCCGTTGCTAGATGAGAACTCTGAGGCCCAGTCAGGAGAAGAAATACTAGTGCTGGCCTTCCACAAAGAACATGAGCAAACTGGAACTGCCCTGCGCCTCTCTAGGAGGAAAACGGGGACTGGACTTGAAACCTCTGCTACCTCAGCTCCAGCTCTCTCTCCTCTGTAAGCCAGAAGGGTGATTTTAGGATAATCAGTTGATACTATCTTCTCTGCTTAAAGCTTTTCAATGCCTTCTCCACCCTTAAAGGACTGACCCCAAACACTGACCTGTTCTCAGCACACTTGACACATGGCTTCCGCTTCAGCCCCCACCACATCTGCTCCTTGGCCCCGCGGAGCTGTCGTATAAGCTACACCAAACCCAGCACTGTTCCCTCCGCCTAAGAGCCCTTTAACTTCTCACCTTAACTTGAGATCTGTGGGCTGCGACTCCTCACTTGTCCATTCAAGAAATGTCTCTCATCTTTTAAAACAGTTGCATGAACTCAGTACGCTGTACTCTGACTAGCTGAGGCAGAGGGAAAGGAGTACTCTCTGGGTCCCTGGAGTCTCCTGGGCTTTTCCTCCGAATCACTCCTGACAAATACCCATTTTGAAGTTCCTTCCAGACTTGGGGTATCACAGGGAAGTACTTCCTGTGACCCTTGGGCCCTAAGAAGGCATGGCACAGAATCCAGTCCTCAGCAAGGTTGTACTGAATAAATTCACTTTGGAAGAAAGAAGGAATGTTCACTTGCTGTTACTTCCTGGAAGAGAGTATAAGGAGGGCCAGAGAAACACTGCCCTCTCATAACTGCTCATGGACAGCTAGGCCGGGAGTTGCAGCTCCCCACCTGGCCTCCAGCTTCCCTGCAACCCAAGTCCTGTCCCGATGAGTCCTGAAGTAGCCACTGTGGAGCAAATATTCTGGGAGCAGGATCTTAGCCTCAGGCAGGGACCTTGGACTTGGCAGGACCAGAGCTCCCAGCAGGTCTGGGAAAGGTAAGGGGAAGAGACTGGAAAATGCCAGCAAGCAGAGAGGCAGATGCAGAGAGCTACCAGGCCACAGATGAGATTTCTGCTCCCAGATCCACTGCGGTGCCTCAGAGAAGCTCCATGGCTCTGACCTTTAGCGACCCCTACTCTCCCTGGGCCTGACGTTCTTCCAGTGAAAATGAAGAGCTAGACTGAGGATCACAAAGATCCTCCCTATCTCTGGCAAAGACGACTTGGGAAGATTGTGGCCATCATAAAGGTGCATTTGAGAAGACTGTGCCTGGCCATCACACAGACTGCAGGGGCTCCTGACCAGCCAGGCCCTGGGGGACGTGTGTGTGGACCAGAAAGAACTGGAGGCCACTCCCCTGGCCCTTGTCCCAACTTTCTGACAGGCCCAATATGGTCCTCAGCACTAATGAGGCTGGCCACCTGGGGAGCAAGAGAAACCAGCCTGGCCTATTTTGTGTTGAGGCCAGAGTCAGTTCACTGCCTAACCCTGAGATGATGTCCCTAAACTTGGCCTGGGGCTAGGCAGCACCCTTCATGGGCCACCTGGGAATCTTAGAAGCTCATCTGGCAGGGCAGGACCTACTGGCAGTTCCAAGCCACAGGGGCCCAGGGAGCAGGTCTCTGGCCATGTGGACAACTTCTGTTGGCCTTCTGCTCCCTGGATCCCACCCTGCCAGGACAGGGCCTGCTGTCCTGAGCCTGTGCCTACAGCCATTCCCTGGCCTGTGATTTCAGATTCATTTGGTGAAGACAGGCCTCCAGGGATGAGCCAGTTGGCCTCTTTCTGTTATTTGCTTCTCAAAGTGGAAAAACTACACCATGCACCTGGCAGTACTTGCTGCTGCTTTTTTTCTTTCTTTCTTTAAAAAAAAAAAACAGAAAGTAACCCCTGTGCTTACTGCAACCAAATACATTTTATTGGCCTCCTGCATCTCCCACTGCAGTCATAATAATCCCTTACACTTGATGAGTCTTTTACTGTTTACAAAGCATTTTCTTATACACTCTTCATTTTGCTTCCACTACAATCCTGGAAGGGAGGAGGGTCGACATTATTGTCCCTGATTACAGGAAAAGAAACTGAGCCACAGACAGTAGGTAAGTTCAGCTACCAAAGGCCACATAGCAAGAGGGGGCTACAGCCGAGGACCTTGGTCCTTCACTGGACTACATGCTGCTCTTGTCACTTGGATGCTCAGGGTCTTAGACTCCCTGCTCCAAGAACAAGAAAGGACGGAGGGCACAGATGCCTGCCCTCTTCTCTCTGCATTCCTGTACTTTGTTCCTTGTGAACTAAACCATCACTTTATCTGAAACCGTCACCTCTAACTAAGCCAGTGGCCCCTATGCTTGCTCTTTAGATGCTTCCCTGCTTCCCAGACCAATGCTGGGCACCTCCAGCTCATGCTCCGAAACACCTAGTTAATGGACTGACTATGCAGTATCAGTTTTAAAAACAGTAGATGAGGGCCGGCGAGTTAGCTCTGGTTCCAGCACCTGTCTTGCAAGCACAAGGACCTGGGTTCGATCCCCAGCAACCACATACAATACTGGGCATGGAGACTCACACCCAGCAGCAACCAGCACCACATACCACAGTGCCGGGCGTGGTGGCTCACGCCTGTAATCCCAGCACTCGGGAGGCAGAGGCAGGAGGATTGCTGTGATATGAGTTTGAGGCTGAGCTCAGGGCCAGCCTGAACCACAAAGCAAGACCTTGTCTCAAAAAAAAAAAAAAATAATTAAATAAATAAATAATATAAATAAAAAATAAAAACAGTAGATGAACAGAAAAACTCACTATACTTTTCATTTTCCCCTCAAACCTCATTCTCCCTCCATCTGTTTAAGATTTCTTTAGTACCCTCACCTGCCTCTCAGACTCCAGCTTTGAAAACCCAACAGTACCTTCCTCTCACTTCTTCACCTTCCAAACCCAGTTGGCATTTACTTAACAATTCACCTGTCCAGTGAATCAGCAAGTACTGATTATCTCCTGCAACCTTTCCCATTTATTTTGCATCCCCCTGACACATATGTATATAATTTTGTGTGTCTGATTTCTTTCAGCCTAAAATTCAATCCTGATGATGTATCAATATCCCATTCCTTTTGAGGGCTAAAGAATATTCCATTGTACGGATCAATCACATTTATTTAGTCACTTCACAGCTGATGGATATTTGAGTTATTTCTATTTTTGGCTAAGAAGAATAGTGCTGCCCTGAACACGTGAGTACAGGTTTTGGTGTGGATGCATGCTTTATTTTGGGTGTATCACTCTACCTCTTCATTCTGTTTTACCTTTTTATCTACAAGTCCACCCTTAAACTGGTATCAGACTATGTGGATTACAATAGCTTCATAGTACATTTTAAAATCAAGAAGTATGATTCCTTTTTCAAGACTGTTTTGATTCTTTTGCAATTTCATATGGACTTTAGGGTCATCCTGTCAGTTTCTGCAAAAAGGAACAACAACATTTCACTGTGACTTTGCTAGAGAGCCCATCAAAAGTGTAGCTCAATCTAGGGAATATGACATTTTATGAGAAGTCTTATGATTCATAAATATATCTTCCCAGTTACTTATATTTTTTTTCAATTCTTTCAACACTCAGCCATGGGTTACAGGATATAAGTTTTGCATTTCCTTAAAACGTATCCCTGTCTATAGTCACACTACCCTGTATGCTCCTGACTGCATTCTTATTTCTATTCTTTCTGATACTTGTAAATAGGATTATCTTCTAATTTCCTTTTTTTGATTACTCATCACTAGCTTGTAGAAATCTAATTAGTTCTCTCCTTCTAATTTCAAAAGAGTTTGTGAAGAATTGGCACCAAATTTTTAACAAGTTTGGTAGAATTCATTCTTTGTTTCATCACATGAATATCCTACACATTATTTTCCACTCACTGGTTGATGGATACTTGGGGTATTTCTTGTTTTGGAATAAAATTGCTATGAACATTAGTGTATAATCTTTGCAGGTCATATGTTTTCATTTTCTTGGGTAAATCCAAGGGCAATGCTGTCATGTGATAGGTGTATGTTAGTTTAGTGAGAAAGCTCTGGATAGCGGTTGTGTCTTTCTTGTTTTAGCCATTTTAACAGTCATGTTGTATTTTAATGTCATTTTCAGCCATATGTGATGGCACATGCCTGTAATTCCCGCACTCACAAGCTGAGGCAAGAGGATTGCTATGAATTTGAGGCCAGCCTGGGCTATATAGTAAGTTCAAAACCCAGCCTGAACTACATAGTAGGACCCTGTCTCAAAAAACAAAACAATCAATGTCATTTTCTTTTGGTAATGCATAATGATTTTACACACATTTTTATGTGCTTATCAGCTATTTGTATATCTTCTTTTATACAGTTCCTATTTATATCATTTTATTTTGCTTAAATGTTAAAAGAATTTACTGCCTTACATAAAACTTTAATGACTAGAAATGTTCATGCTTCAGGCACAGTTTGATCAGGTTTAAACACCATGCATCTCATTTCTTTCCATGATGGCATATTCACCCTTTTTAAATAAAATACAGGCATTGAATTTCATAAAATATACATGATCTATCTTCCATGAGCAATTTAACAGAATAGATATCTGCAGGTACTGAGTGTAATGCCCTGTAAATGTCAGTCAGATTGAGCTGGGTAGTAAAGTTTATCAAGTCCTGCATATGTATCATCAAATATGAGTCACTTTTTGTCATTTCTTGGCATATCTCATGGTGTCCTGTTAAAAACTGTATATTTTAGATAACATATTCTAGCAATTATGAAACATGCTGTTTCATCTCTAGGAGCTGTTGCTTTTGTTTGTTAGGAACTTGCCTAGACTAAATTTGGAAAGTCTGCAGTGTAGGAGCACTGATTTCTCTCTCATGCTTTTGTCTTGCTCTGTCTTTGGTTTTTCAATTCTTCTCTTTACTTTTAAGCTTTGCTTCTAAGCACTGCACCCACATCAGCACTGTTTGATAGTCAGCTAATGCTTTCTCAGGGGTTGTTTTCAAACCTTATCTGCTAGTAAGACTTGCACCATCTGCAATGGTTCTGTCATAAATATATTGGTTGGGAGAATATATCAAGATTCAGGCACTTTCCATCATTATGTTTTATAATTTTGTCTAAAACTTTGAGTTTATAATAGCTATTTTAAATTCCTTGCTTGCTAATTCCAATGTTAATGTCATTTATGAATTTGCCTCTATTGAATTAGTTTTCTTCTGATTGTGAGCCACCTTTTTTTTTTAAAGTAAGTTTTATTTTATTTTTTTATTTTTATTTTTTTAATTTATTGAAATCTTTTTTGGTACATTACATATACGCATCATGATTGCACTCCATAATGGGGATTTGTACCAGTATAAGACACAACTTAATTATCATTTTTTCCCATAGCCCTACCCACTCTACCACCCCCCATGAGCCACCTTTTTTTGCTTCTTTACATCTCTATTAATATTGTATTTTACGTTGTACTTCTATTTTGAGTGTCTGGATTTTGTTTTCTTCCTTAATAGAATGTTGAGTTTTGCATTGGCAGATAATGTACCTATAGATGAGCCTGATCCTTCTGCAGCTGGATTTAGAGTTTTGTTATGGTAGATTTAGAGAAACCTCTATTTTACAGCTTGATTCACCCTCCCCTTGAGGCTTTGCCTTCCTGCAAGCTCTATTGAATACCTTGGACACCCAAGATCTCTACATTCTGGCTAATTATCCCTTAAACACATCTATGTTTTCTCCTTGCTGTAACTTTAAGCCCAGATGTATTATTTGAGCTTAGGTAAGTCACATACTCTTGTCTGGAAGACAGAGGATGTTAGGGGTTTTTCAGGAGCTTTTAACAAAGAGAGACGATGTATAGAATCTCGGTATATAGTTAACACTTGATAAATATTGTTATTTCTATCATCAGATTAGATTACTTGCTTAATACTTTCCCCTCATTTCCTATATCATATAAGATAAAATCCAAACCCCTAAATATAGCCCATAAGACTGACCTTGAACTGACTCCTTTCTTTCTCTTTAGCTCTGAATCTTGCCACACTAATGTTCTTTGTTTGGGTTCAATTACACTGAACTAAGTTCTGAACCTATCTAGGCTTTTTTAAAAAAGTTTTTTTGAGACAGGGTCTTGCCTTATACTTCAGGATGGTTCTGAACTCAGCCTCAAACTCAGCAATCCTCCTTCCTCTGCCTCTGCCTCTTGAGTGCTAGGATTACAGGCGTGAGCCACCATGTCCGGCACTGTGGTATGCGGTATCGATTGCTGGTAGGTGTGAGCCACCACACCCAACATTGTGGTATATGGTTACCAGGTATCAAACCCAGGCCCTTGGGCTTGCAAGGCAGGCACCAGAACCACTGAGCTAAATCCCCAGCTCCCTCTCTAGGTTTTTCTCCTGCCTTCATCTCTGAATGGAACATCCTTCCTATCCTTGACTTGGCCTACCAATTTAGACATCACTTTATGTATACATTCAATATTTACCAAATGTTTATGGAAAAACCCTAACATATGAGGTACTTTTATACACAGTAAATACAAAATATATAGTCTCCATCCTCATTCAAGTTTATGCTCTAGGCTTACCATACCCACCTAGCTTGGATTTGAGGATCCTGATATATACATACTTGCATAATGCCCTAGATTTTCCCTCTCATCGTCATTCTCTTAACTTATTATAATTGCTTAATTTCCTATAGATAAGCCTCACTAGACTGTAAGCTCTTTGGAGACATGAGCCATACTGTCCTAATCCTCACCTCATTTCCACTACTTAGCACATTAATATTTGTTAACAACAAATAACTGAAAACAGCTAGCCTCTGAAGCACACATGGTGCCCCCGGTCTGTTGGACACAGGCACTGGAGGAGACAGACACATCATCCCTGGTGACAAGTCAAGATTGAGGGTACCAACTGTCTGAACCTCTGACTTTCAGTCCCCACATCTGGCACTGTACTCACACTGTCACCTTTGACTTTGTTCTCCCCAATTGAGCTCCTCCTGGAGAAATTTTCTGCTTCTCAGGTATTTGTAGGACCCCAGTTAGGAGTTCTATCAGCATCATCAACCCTGTTAAGTTGCTCAGAAGGACATCAAGACACCTCCGTCTCTGAATGATCAGACCCTCACACAAGGCATGTACCTTTCTACTTTGTGACTTTCCTGTCTCCCATGGGCATTACCTCCAGAGCTTCATCTCTCTTTAACAAAAATTATCAAAGCCTGGGTGTATTTTCTGGCTCTAACTGAATTTAGCTTTGCTTAGATTTGGTCTCAGTTACTGGAAGAAGTGAGAGAATCATCCTCATGTACTATGAACACAAAAATCAATATAGCCTTCACGAGGGCAATTTGGCAACAGGCACCAAGAACTTCCTGTAAGATGTGTAGCCTCTGACACAGTTATTCTAAGAATCCATCCTAAGAATAGTCTCAAATGCTTCAAAGCTTTGGTTGTAGTTACCCAAAGAGCAAGCACTGCACTCGTCAGAAATTTGTCTCTATCAGATTTGCTTAAAAGTTGCTTATGAAATATTCAGATTTCAGAAGTTATTTTTATACAGCATCTAGAACCAAAAATGTAGTCATTTGGAAAACTTGAAAGAGGAGAAAAGCTCTCATTTCTGTAATGTGATAGAGTATTGAGAGGATGGAAATTTGAGATCAAGTTCTACCTCTGTTCATTCAGGAGTAAGTCATTGAACTGCCCTGGGCCTCTTTCGTCATCTGTGGAACAGGAGTAATCAGCCCTGCCGACCTCTGACAGGCAGGTAGGGAGAGTCTGGCTTACTAGTGAGCTGTCTATGTTGACAGGAATTTTCAGTAGCTTCCTTTTGCCTTCAAAATGACAAATCCTGATCATAGCAGTGGTTAGCCTGCAGCACATGTGCTACAGCGGGCACACAAAGCCCTCTCCGTTGGCATGCAAGCTAAGCTGTTTTTTGTAAACTAAAGTTTTCTACATTTGCGTTGTTTTTTCTAAGCTAAAACCTCAGTATTCTGATATAATTGCAGTGTGGCACTTCGTGGTAAGTGGGTGTTGGATTGCAGTTGGGTGCTTGGTCTCTAAAAGGTTCTCTACCACTGGCTTACAAGGTTCCAATGATGCGGCAGAGCCTGTCAGTCTTATCTTGGGCACAACTTCACTGCTGGCCACAGTGCTCCAGCCACACTGCTTACCCTGGACCTTTGCATACACTATCCCTCTGTCTGAAACATGGTACCCCCTCTGTCTGGCCAGCAATGGGTCATTTTAACCAGTAAATCTTCACTGGCCACCCCAACACAGTCAGACCTCCTGATCATATGCTCTCATAGTGCCCTGTGAGGCTTTCACAATGGTAAATACTTACTAATGCAACTATTTATTTAGTTGTCTTTCTCTTTCAAAATTCTATGAAGGTAGGCAATATTTTTAACTCATTCATGTCTGTACACTTTTTTTTTTTTTAGGTTTTTTGAGACAGGGTCTCGCTTTGTGGTTCAGGCTGGCCATGAGCTCAGCCTCCAACTCACATCACAGCAATCCTCCTGCCTCTGCCTCTCGAGTGCTGGGACTACAGGCATGAGCCACCACGCCCAGCACTGTAGTATGTGGTGCTGGTTGCTGCTGGATGTGAGTCTCCACACCCAGTATTGTGTGTGGTTATCCAGGATTGAACCCGGGCCCGAACCCGGGCCCTTGTGCTTGCAAGACAGGCGCTGGAACCACTGAGCTAACTCCCCGGCCCTGTCTGTACACTTTTAAACGGTGTGTATTAGTACAGAATGAGATTCATGATGATAATTGGTACATGTATAACTTATTATGATTATCTTCTCCATCCTTTCCCTCTAGTCCCCATTCCTGTACTTTTAAGGCTTGGCAAAATTCCCAGCACAGAGACACAGGTACTATCATTTGTTAAATGAATGAAGTTCTTAAAATCTAGTGAATCAGGGATAGAGACCTAATGCTTTCATTTTAGACTTGACAAACCTGAAGCCCAGAGAAGATAAATGCCTCTCCCAGGATTACATGCCCAGTAACCGGAAGAACCAGTTTAGAAATTCATTCCTTCATTTGATAAATGAGCCTACTATGTTCCAGGCGCTGTCCTAGGTGCTGGAGGTAAAATGATGGACAGGACAGTCCCTGGCTTCCAAGAACTTATACCCTGGTGCAGGAGATGGGCAATAAACAGATAACCAAATACAGAATTAATAGTGGAAACAGTGATAAGTGCTATGAAGAAAGAGGTGCTCTGTGAGCAAAACTCACATAACCAGCGAGCACTCAAACCCTGGCTTTCTGCTTCCAATACAGGGCTCTTTCCACTACACCACGCTGTCTGCCCCAAGTAAACAAACAAAACTATAATTTATGAGGCTCCCTCAGCTGCCTGTGTGTGCACTTGGTGGGGTGAAACCCTCATGCTGTCCATGACAGAGGGCCAACATCATCAGAAGCAGCAGCTGACTGGCTTGCCTGCTAAAGCAGGTGTCATGGCACTAGCCAGCCTGGCCGTTGCTGCCTTGAAACTTCATATCTGGCACCCTAAGTGGGGGGGGGGGGTGTGTTTAAATAAGACAGCTATTGAACGAGTGGACTGAGACGGCTGGAGTTGGCCGGTCTTGGGGAATGATGCAAATCACAAGAGGACAATATTCAGGAGGTGAACAGAAAAAACAGATGGGCTCAAACAGCAGACATGACTATGGCCTGGCCACCTCACACACCATGTGTGTGGTGATGCTCTGTGCTGCTGGAGATGTTTGTTCTCATTAATCAAGGCACCCTCTGATGGCGGCACTTGGTGACACAGAATGTGTACTCAGGCCACTGTCTTTCGTCTAAACTCTTTCAAGTAGAAATGCGGTAGAAGCAAGTGCATTCTGTAGAAAGACACACAGGCCATCTGAAAGGTAGGAGTGCTGGGGCATCACAGAGCAGTTACAGACTTGATAGGCGAGCAGGATCACAAGGACCGAATCGCACGTGCACTGAAACACTGGGTCCATTAGCTGTCCCGCCTCACTTTGTTATAACATCAGTTTTGATAGTCTGATGTGTTGTCTACAACCTAAAGTGGAGATTTTAGTAAAAGTCAAAAAAAGTGAAATGTAACAAATTATCTTCACCACTGGGTAAGACTAAGATCCAAAGCATTGCCTTGAAAACAATGTTAGCATTTGTTGACCAACCATGAACCTTCCTCTCTAACCCTCACTGTGACCTTCAGATGGGAACTGGCTTCCTCTATAGACGAGCAAACTGGGGCTCAGAGAATTTAAGTGATTTTCTGGAAAGTTACATTGACAGTAAATGCACATTGAGCTCCAACGTGACTCTGAAGTCCAAGTGCTTTGTACGAAACCAAATGGCGACGACCACAAGCCTGGCAGCAAAATGACCATCCCTAGTCGCTTTGTCCCTTCTTAAATGTGTAAGCTACAAGGCCACATGATTTGTACACAGTTCTAAGTTGCAGTGTGAAGGTTTCTCACAAGAACTTCAAGAAGGTTGTTCCCACATTTTAGGGGTGAACTCTGGGGCTCACACAAAAAAACTTCAAAAACTTACTATTGGAGAATTCTTCATGGTACAGTCCCAAGTGTAATGGACATCTGGGGAAAGTCTAATATGAACACAGACTATAACATACAAGGCTGCTCATCATACTCCGTATCACTGGGAAAAACCCACATCACAAATGGGTAACAACCGGACATTCAGTCTCCTCTCAAATCCCAGCTCTCCCATGTCCTAGCCGGGCAGCACCTCTGCCACCGAATCTCCTCATTCATGAAGCAGGACTAACTATACCTTGCAAAACTGTTAATAAGAAAACGATCCAGAGTGTACAGAAAACTCTGGCAACAGAACAGGTATATGATAAATATGACTTGGGGTGAATTTAGTTGACCAGTCTGAAATGGGTCACTTTAGCCCCAGGAATTCCAGGGAGATGCAGTCAGTTCCAGGTCTAAATCAGAGTGTGTGCATGTGCGTCAGAGAAGGGCCTACATGATTCCTGAGTGGAACCGTGGAACCAATCCCATCTCCATGCTCTAACTAGGACCATGGCTCAGGCAAGTGCCAGAAGATTTCCAAGCATGAGATGACCCAGCAAAAGGCTAATCATTCCACACTGAAGTCATTCCTAATACTCTCCTGTCCTGAGTTTCCAAGGGGATCAAGGGAGACATCTGCCTGAAATGCAACAAAATCCAAATTCAAATTATTTTACTCTGTTTTTTCTACTTCAACATGCAGATACATTTTGGCCCTGGCTTCACGGCAGTAGTTTTCTCTTCAAACTAAGGGTGATTTTTTGGATATGAAAATCTGACTTGTTAAAATTCTTCCTCCTGCCTATACACAAAGTCTACACTACTTAGCAAAGACCTCTATGGTCTCGCCACTGCCAAAGTTAATCAGCCTCCTAACTTCCACTCTGGCCCTCCCTGAGCCACTCACTTATAACTCCCTGAATACTCCACATTTTCTCATGGTCCTGTTCCTTCTGCCTGCAATGCCCACAAGCATTCTTATAAATGTAGTATTATTGCAGCACATTATTTACCTGCTATCTCAACTCCCCCAAAATAGTAAATCCCTCAAGGTCAAATGATTCAAGTTTGTATCCTATGCTGGGCACACAATAAACCTTTAATAAAAGTCTGTGAATTGTGCAAACATGCATGTTTTGCCTTTCCAGCAGGTGGTGGCAGAGGAACTTACCATGTGCTTCTGCAGTCTCCTACAGCAGATACTATGCTCATTGGCCAAATCAGTAAGCATTCAAAGATTCAAGGCACACTTCTGAGTGGCATACAGTTCTCCTTAGGGGCTGCTATACTGATACAAAGTCTGAGGTCCTAGTCTCCAGCTCTGTCTCACTCCCTCTATGGACATTGGGCATACTCGCTCCATTCCCTAGGCTTGCTTTCTTCAAAATGAGTGCAAGAAAGACCTTCCAGGGTATCCTAAGGATAAAACAAGAGGAAGTGAATGATCATATAGATAAACATAGACTACACCTAAAAGGGACAGTAGAAAATTCTATCAGGAAGATCTCATCCCAGGAGAGATTGAGACAGTAGCTACCAAGCTTCATCCTTATGTTATTTATACCTTTACAGATCTCTTAAGCTTGAAAAAGTATCCCAGGAAAACAAGGTTTTAATATTCAAATTGGAGAACCTGGCCCTTGCCTAATCCAAGAGCAATCCTTGGGCAACAAGTGCCCTGGAGGACGTCCTACCTCTGAACCTTCAGCACAGCTTAACTAGGGCAAAAAGTGTCCAATTTCCTTTTGATTTTCTTATAAAGGTTAAGTCAAAGCCAAGGCCAAGAACTGGATAACCAGTGTTCTTGACCTAAATTGAAACCAATTAAATGGATTGCTTAGGGAACTATATTTAGAAGAGTTTTCGGATGGTCTGACATTAACCAGAAAAATATTTTATTCTAGCCTGTCTTTAAATTCTTAACATTTATTAGTCTACTTATCTGCCTTTGTAATTTACTAAGCACAGTATACTGGAAATAACCGAATTTTTGTTTATAGATATGACACCACTTGGCAGGGAGGCTCCCAAGACGGCTCAACCATCAGATGAGTGGTTTACTTAGACAGGCACTAAGATCACAATCTAAGGTTTGAATAACTGCTGTACAACAGAACATCAGCCAACACTGGATGGTATAAAAGTATAAATTAGAATATAGTCAAGACATATACAGCACAGTGATTCAGATTGTGGGCAATGGGATCAAACCGTGAAGACATGTCTTCACTCTGCCACTTGCTAATTCTGTGATCCTCAGCAAACTGCCTGTCTCCTCACACACAACTCAAGAATAAAAGTATCCATCTTATTGAATTGCTAGGACTCAAAAACATTAGTGTATCAAATGTGTTTGGAATGTAGTAGATGCTCAAAAAACATGGGTTATTTTGCTATTAGTTTAATGTGTCAAAACCTGAGGGACTTTTCATGCATTATTTCACTAAAGTCTTAAAACAATCTTTTTTTTTTTGTAGCAGGAATCAAACCTAGAGCATTGGACTTGCCAGGATGGTGCTGTGTGGCTGAGCTACATCCCCATCCCTTAAAACAATCTTTTAACATGTCTACAGCAGACCCATAATTCTATGTCTTCCTGATGGTTTGCTTGAACCACCAGTGGTACATGCATGACTGTACCATCGGGCACCTTTTTATTTTTATTAGTAAAAAGGCCAATAAGATGGATTAGATCCATTTGTACCACCAGTAGTACAGCGGCCTGATGGGACAGTCACTGATGGTTCAGGCAGGCCGGATCATGTTAATGCAGGCAGTAGCTTGTGAAAGAAAACTGAAGCTCACAGAGAATGAGTACCTGAGCCCAGGTCAGCACTGCAGAGCTTGAATCCACGGTGCTCTGCCTCCAACCCCGTGTTGTTTCCTCAGGCACTGCTTCCCAGTTGGCCAAAACTGTATGTACAAATTGAACTGAATTTATGCTAAACTAGTATGTATCCTACAAACTGCCTTCTGAAACAATCCTGGTGCCTCTTTGCTTTGTTATACTCTCACTTTTAAAAGCAGAACAGAAATAACTTCATTGAAGACCCACCTGATTATGGTTATTTCTTACCACGAGTGTACAAATGATGAATGACATTCAAACAGCTAAACAAAACCCACCCGAATGGTGAAACTTCTTCAGCTGTTTTTTGTCTTGGATGGTTCACTGTTCTTCACATAGGATTATGACTTTAGCCAATTATGATTCTCTCTCAATTCTTGTCTGAAGCAAGTCCCTCATTTACCACTCATCCAAATACAGTTTCAACTGCTACACGCTATTTAGTGTGTAGATCCTGTCTTCTAAAATGGCGACTCCCAGATTCTTGCAATCCCAAGTATCTTGTCCTAGACTAAACATAACTAGTGTTCAACAACTGCTTAATGCCCTGGATTTGAATGATCCAAAGCAGACACTAAACTAAGTGGTTTTTCCATTCTTCAAGAGCAGTCCAGGAAAAGACATGCCATATGGAAGGAGAACTCAGAGAAAGCAAGCCTAAAAGTCCTAAGAAAGAAGCTAATGCAGGCCTTCCCACGAAGAACTCTGAGCATTAAACGCGAAGGTAGAGAGAGCCAAGGGAAGGCCTTGAGAAACAAGGAGTCTGGCAAGAGCAAAAGAGAAAAATAAAGGAGAGCAGGGAGTCAGACAACATTTAGGGTTGGAAATGAAAGGGGAATTCTAGAGTTAAGGTAGGTTCTGATCCAATGGAAAATTAGTGGACCAGAAGTCTCACCAAGTTTCTTTGGCTAAGGAGCCTGGGTGGCAATCTGTGGGTGGCCCACACTTAAGAACACAAAAAGCTGGACACAGATACAAATGGAGAGAAGTGTCATGAGGCGGAGGGTAGCAAGAGTCAATTCTAAATGCAGTCGTTTGGGTACAGTGTGCCCTTCAGAGAGGGCATGGTGACAGCATGGGCTGATTTACAGAGCTGCCAGGGCAATAACTCAGAAAGCAATACTGTCTCCTCACAACAAAACCAGGCAGCCCCTGATGTTTCATGGTGGTAAAAGCTGCATTACAGCATGCTGAGATCCCGGAACCAATGAAAGAAGACAAGTTTACCAAAATGAGTCTTGACACAGAGTACGTTTCTGGCAAATACATTATTAGGCACTCATTCTACTCATGCCCTGAAGAAACTATTTAGTTTCCTTATAAGGTCCTTCTCTTCGGCTCTGCCCCGTATAAAACCGAATGCCTCCTTAAAGAAATAAGGATGGAAAAGCAACTGTTCCCTCATCGCCCCATCCCCTCAGTGTTTTTCGGGGAGGCGAGTGGAAGCCTGTATCTCTGAGTGTCAGAGGACTACCGGCTTTTGAGATCACTTTTAAAAAACTGATTCTCCTAAAGAAACTTAAGTTAATGGAGGAAGGGAAACAATGTAAGTGCTGCTGCTGGCTGCCAGAATTAACTTAAGCAGCATTGTTCTGACCGTTATCTTTAATCCTGATAGAATGTTAATACTATGCACTAGCCCTGAGATACAGTAGGGGAAGGGCAGAAACACTATCACAGCATACAACAATCACAGTAAATAGTAAAGGGCAGTTGTCACTTTTTTTGAGACAAGGTCTGGCTTTTGTAGTTCAGACTGAATTCAGGTCCTGAAACTCATCAGCCTCAAACTCACCAGCTGTCACTCTTAAAGACAGAATCAATTTCTAAATTTGTCTGCTTAAAATTTCCAATTGGCACCCCCTTATCCACAGATTTAATCTAAACTCCTTACTAGGATCTAAATTTCACTTCTCATATATTCCTCTATTTTCAACTGCTACTATCCCTCCCTCTTCCTACCGAGCTTCCCTGCCTGAAATATCCTTTCCATTCCTCTTTGCTTAGTAAAAGCCTAGTTACCATGCAAAGAAATGCTTGGTTTCCACTCCTCCAGGAAGAATGCTTTGATACGCACCCTTCGAGGAACTCTCGGAGGAGCCTGTACATATCTGTCACTGCAGTCATCTATGGCATTATAATTTCATTTTATTGACATTTCTTCATTAGATCCTGAGGACAAGAAACAAAGTTTACAGTTTCAATTATATCCTCTAGCACCCGGGTACTAGTACATAGTAGATATGCAGTCTTTCAATCAAGAGTAAATATTGTCATCTACAAACCTTTCAATTAAAAATCCTCTTTAAAATCTTTTATAAAATGGGATCCCTCTGTGAGCATGGCATTTGGGGTCATGTCCTTGGAAGGAAGTTGGTAGGTGACTGTGTCACTTATGACAAAAGGAAGGCAGCCAACATCTATACAACTATGTGTTGGCCACAATGTACCAAACTTGTGCTACAAATACATTTTTTCAGTCTTGACAACCCAGAGTAGCTCCTTTTAGTTTTTTATTTTTTTTGGTTGAAGAACCTGAGACAAGATCTCAGAAATATGCCTAAGGTCACAAAGCTAACAACAGGATGAAGCCAAACTAATACAATGTGCAAGATCAGGTCTAGATTTTCGTTTAAATGAACGAAAAAGTGAGGCTGGCTGAAACTAAGATTTCCCGTAGGACTGAAAAAATGATGAAGGCACTTGTCCATCACAGGCTATGGGTATGCTCTTCTAGCAGCATAAGCTAAAAACCATCCTTGTCCCTGTTCAGAATTTAGCTAATTGCACGTACTGCTGCTGGCCTGTCAAATAACAGATTCATCAGACTTTCGATTTGAGGCATCACTTTAAACAACTCAAATTTATTTAACTCATGTGGATAACATGGTAGAGTCCTGTGTAAAATAAAAAAAGTCATGGCTCAATAGTCACTGAGCCTCACAGACAGCCCAGAGTTTAGGAAGCACGATGGCACGAAGATCACAGGACTTGCATATCCCTTCAAAGTTGGAATTCCAACGCACACCAGATTTTTCCAATTCAAATTCAGTTTTATTAGAGATCCCAGCATAATAATTTTTTAAAAGAAAGACTGGATTGTTGCTTTTTAATTTTCCATTCCTATTTAGAAAAAAATGTCTAGAGGCAATGACAAAAATAACCATTTAAAAAGGACTCTTCTCCAGAAGTTTTTTGTCAAGCTTTAAGTCCAGGCTTTCCACTCTTTTTTCATTTTAAATAGAAAGGGTTTTGGAGTATGTCAACCTTGACTCAGCTTGCTACACAAAACCTCTGCTTTCTCAAGTCCCAGACATAATGCCAGGATCGAGCCTCTGGTCTTTTAATCAAGTCCACACTCAGTTGCTAACGAAACTTATTTGAATCCCAAAGTCAGTTACAGTCATAACCTTCAACAGTAGACAGCTGACTATATCACTTATGACATACACCAGGCTGCGGTGGAAGAAGTGGGTCAGACACCTTTGTCTGCTCCGGGTGAGTTATGTCAGCAGTTGAGCCGGTGTTGATATTCCCTTCCCAAGAGCTCACTGTCACGCCCCCTCCACACACTGATCTTAATGCATGTCCAGCCATGACAGAAGGTGCTTGAAAGTTATCAGAATAAATGATTTCCCATAAGTGTATACAAAGGAAAATGTATATTCTGTTTCAACCTACTAATCACTGAGTCCCTCCATCTCTTCTTTGGATGCCTGCACTGTAGGTAGGTGAGGAGTTGAAAATACAGAGAAGCAACACACTTGTGTATAATACATGCCCTAAGTTCCTCAGTAATTAACTTCCTAGGAAACTGCTGTTTCTGAACATCTCATTTCCTTGAAAGGGAAAAATTCTGTACAATGATGTAGAATGCATGTAGAAACACTCTTTTTCATCTTCATCTCACTGTATAGGTTTCACTCTCCAGGTACTAACATCCGGCAGCAGAAAACCACAAAGGCACAGTATACAGTCTCTGTGTCAGTAACATGACAGCTCCGCCATCATCCATGCTGACTTGATATAATTTCCGGTGAGGTTGATTCTGTCGTTAAATATTCTATTAGTGCTCTGCCTGAGGCTTTCCCTAACCACTAAGAGTGAGTACAGGCAAAACATAAACCATGTCTAAGCCTGTAGCTAGGTGTCAGTGTACCCTGTAACCGGGGAAGAGGACGATGGGGAGATTTTTGTTTTGGCTTTTAAAAAAGCCAAAGACCAAAGACCAAAGCCAAGACCAAGACTTAAAAGATAAACAGAAAACAGCTTTATGGGAGTAGGGGACAGAAGTGTCATGGTAGGAAGTGGAGGTTGAGGACAGCAAACACATCCAGTAGAAATCAGGGATAAAAACAGCCATACAAGTTCACAGAAATACAGAGGAATTCGAAGGATTCTCCCTGAGCTACTGTACGAGGGTCAGGGCAAAGGGTAAGCAGGGCACAGTGGGTAATTCTGAACCTGTTCGGATTTAATTCTGCAATGAGTTCATCTAAGTTTGTGCTTTTAAGATGTCATTAAGAAGGTAACAGCTTTTTAAATATTCTTTTGCCTCCTGTTTCCAGGTGACTTATATTAAAAACTTAGTAGTATAAATTTCACACGATGGAAGAATAGTCTCTCAGTGCGGGTGAGGCAAGAAGCTAGATGATACACGGACTTACACAGTAAGTGACAGTTTATACTTCTTGGCCTTTCCTTTGACCACTCTAAGTTTCTGACCTGCCAGACTTAGCAGTTTATTTCCTCTGGAAAAAGCCAGTGATGGACACTTGTCTGTTGGTTTTGCCCGGGGCAGCAGTCCCTTTCTTGGGGCCCTTTCGTTCCTCTTTGGGCTCTTTTTTCATAGTCATGGCAGGGGGCCTTTGTCCAGAGGATGTCTTCATCTTAAGCTCCTCTTCACTATCTGTGCAAGATTCACTCTCAAAGAATTTTTCAGTCACTAGAATAAGAAAGAAAGGAGACATGAATGGTTTTGTCAGGAGAATAAGGTATCTTGCTCACTGGATAATACATTTTTTTCCTAGTGGAGATCACCTCTAGTCTAGGGTAAAGGCATGTGGGAATTGAGCTCCCAAGCCTCTGGGTAGGGTGGAGAATTAACCCTCCTTCCTCACTGCTATGTCCACGTCATTAAATGAGCCCTTTTTTTTTTTTTTTAAGGTTTTTTGAGACAGGGTCTCGCTTTTGTGGTTCAGGCTGGCCCTGAGCTCAGCCTCAAACTCACATCACAATCCTCCTGCCTCTGCCTCCCGAGTGCTGGGATGGCAGGCGTGAGCCACCACGCCCGGCACTGTGGTATGTGGTACTGGTTGCTGCTGGGTGTGGGTCTCCACACCCAGTATGGTATGTGATTACCGGGGAATCGAACCGGGGCCCTTGCACTTGCAAGACAGGTGCCGGAACCACTGAGCTAACTCCCCGGCCCCAAAATGAGCCCTTTTGATTAACTGTCCAAACCCTTAATTTAGGTCCTGGTCTATGCCAGCCATCTTCCTGAGCTCTGTATCTGGACTGGGTATATCTCCAACACCTACATCAGCCCCGACACTCTGACTAACTTCTGAATTTCATCTCTATGACCTACAGTGCTTGTTAATTGCCACTGCCGATTTTCCTGTTCTTAATCTTTGGCCCACCAGAGCCCCACACTGTCTGGGGAGACTCACTGCCACGGGTGCCCTTGGTAGCATCATCCAATGTCACCTACTCTCTGTATGTCTTAAGTTCAGGGAGTTGGACATCATCACACCAACTTTCAGTTCTTCGTTCCAAATGATTACTAACTAACCTGAGATTTAGCCGTGGTCCCCACCATAAAGACAAGTCCCACACAGGACACACATGGTAGTTCTGAGGAGACGATCAAAGCCTGAGCTTTGAAAACAGAATCTAGCCATCTGCCTTTTAACAAGTACTCCAGGTGATGCTGTTCCATGCTAAAGGTTGAGAGTACATAAATAGCCAACTACATATTAAAACACAAATATATTTAATTCTAAAGCCTATACCTCTTGAAAACTTGACGAATATATAAGAAAAAATTATCAATAATTAAGATTTGATAGAATAAGAAACAAAAATCACCAGTCTTCTTGTTCTTTACCAGCCAAAGCCAACGCCTTTCCTTCTGTCCTTAAAACTAGCCAAGGGCTGGGGAGTTAGCTCAGTGGTTCCAGCGCCTGTCTTGCAAGCGCGCAAGGACCCGGGTTTGATCCCCAGTTAACCACATACAATACTGGGTGTGGAGACTCACGCCCAAAAGCAATCAACACCACATACCACAGTGCCCAGGCGTGGTGGCTCACGCCTGTCATCCCAGCACTCGGGAGGCAGAGGCAGGAGGATTGCTGTGATGTGAGTTGGAGGCTGAGCTCAGGGCCAGCCTGAACCACAAAGGGAGACCTGTCTCAAAAAAAAAAGAACTAGCCAAACCTTCCCCAAAAGATAACCTTGAAAAATCCTAACAGTGAACAGTCCTTAGAAGTAATTCCCAAAGGGCCTGGGCAGGAACAGTGGTTTCCAACTGTAACACAGAGCGAGCAGGGTCTCTGGACCACACCCCCCCACCACATGTCACAGCACAAGGACACCTTCCTCTGCCTTTAGAGAGATGCAGCAACGGTCATCTAAATTCTCTCTTAGCTCATACGGCTGCACTAAGTGATTAAGTAACAATGAAGGAAAACATCTTTTCTTAACTGAAAACATTAATCTACTCTGCATAGTAGCTTCTCAAAGAATAAAAAAGAGTATTCTTTCCCCATTAAAGAACAATGATAGTTTCAAGTGCTTGTTACTGATAATTCTAATAAAATACATTAAACTGTTCTAGAGCCATAAGTTTTAGAATTAAATATATCTGTCTTCTAATACCTACACTGCAATTTAAGATACTCTCCTGACTTTAGCTTTCATGCATCAGAATCAACCAAAGGGCTTGTTAAAACACAAATTACCGGAGGGCCGGGGAGTTAGCTCAGTGGTTCCGGTGCCTGTCCTTTTTTTTTAGGTTTTTTGAGACAGGGTCTCGCTTTGTGGTTCAGGCTGGCCCTGAGCTCAGCCTCAAACTCACATCACAATCCTCCTGCCTCTGCCTCCCAAGTGCTGTGATTACAGGCGCGAGCCACCACACCCGGCACTGTGGTATGTGGTACTGGTTGCTGCTGGGTGTGAGTCTCCACACCCAGTATTGTTATGTGGTTACCGGGGAATCGAACCCGGGTCCTTGCGCTTGCGAGACAGGCGCTGGAACCACTGAGCTAACTCCCCAGCCCCCGGTGCCTGTCTTGCAAGCGCAAGGACCGGGGTTCGTTCCCTGGTAACCACATACCATACTGGGCTTGGAGACTCACACCCAGCAGCAACCAGTACCACATACCACAGTGCCGGGCGTGGTGGCTCGCGCCTGTAATCTCAGCACTCGGGAGGCATAGGCAGGAGGATTGCTGTGATGTGAGTTTGAGGCTGAGCTCAGGCCAGCCTGAACCACAAAGTGAGACCCTGTCTCAAAAACCTAAAAAAAACAAAACAAAACAAAAAAAAACCCAAACACAAATTACTGGATTTTATTTCCAAAGTTTCAGATTTGGTAGGTGGAGGGTGGGACCTGAGACGTGTTTTTTTTTTTTTTAAATGCTGATGCTGCTGATCACAAATGAATAAGTGATAAAATATTTTTATTCTGACAAATTGGCTTCCTTTTAAATGAGTTTTAAATGCTGTAACTAATTTTGCTACTGTGGCTTTTTCTTTGGCTCTATCAGAGCCCATCCCTCAAGGTTATTCAGGCCTGATCAAAGAATTCAGAGATGAGAAAGACCCACTGGTCACTGAAGGTAAGTCTTCCAAAGGCTTCAGTTCCTATACAATACGGAAGCACAAGACCAGATCACTGTGCATGTATATTTTTCTCCCTCTACTCTGTCAATACAAGAGGTAATAGACTTGCCAGTCTAAATTAACTGGAGTTTAGAAACACTGAATTTACACAATTTTGACCTATTAAGTGTTCTTGAGGGCTTTATTTTTCAAGCCAGCTTCCTTAAACTAGATAATTTTAGAATTTACTGGGAGCATATTAGAAATGAAGAATCTTACCCATGAATTGCTAAATCAAAATTTCAATTTTAGTAAGCTCTTTAAGCTCTTCAAGCTGCAGTCAGCAAAAGTGACACCCAGCTGGAGAGACTGTGGGGTCTAGTGAAGATGTTCCCCAAGAGTGACCAGTCCATGGCCACAGCCAGTTCTGACTGCTCCCTCTGTGAGGCTCAAAAGATGTATAGGTTTTCCATGACAGCCTTGTAGACGTGGACTATTTCTTTTATGATCCTGGTTCTTCCTGTTGGTTTTGAGATTTAAAGAATTTGGAGGGATGCAGCAGCCTGGACTTTCACTTCCTGGAAAGCTCTGCATCGTTAGCTGTTGCATTTGACCTGTCGAGGCTGATGGAGGTCTGAAACTCAGTTGTGTCTGGACTGCTGATAACAACAGCACACTGATGGGAGCCTGGCAGAGAGAACGCTCCCTCTGTTGTCTTACAGGGGGACTCCAAACCAGCAGCTGTGCCCTCTATGCTGTCCACACTCTGGTATCGGAGTGCAGCAAAGCAGATGGTTTTTTCAGCTCTGGTCACCCTACCCTTCTTAGTACAGTGCCCCTAAATTTAAAGTCTCTATATCATTTCATTACGGCATAAAAATTGATGTTAGTAGGAGGGAAGGATCCCCAACCGTTAATGACTGGTTTTTTTTCTTTAAGGACTGGAGATGATGAGGGAGGGAGACACACACAACATGAAACCGACACAGTACACTACAAGTACAGTACAAAGCACTGTGAATCTCTGTGTATTCCTGGAGAGGGAGGCTTGCTGCTGCTGCGGCTTCCACCACAAGACCATCCTCCTTAAACCAGATAATTTTAAAGGTTTTAAACCCAGAGAACAAATGCAGGGATGATGGGGGCTGTGGAGAATAGCACAAGCTCATCTCCTCTGCACATTTCTGTTATGAGAGATGTGTGCATATAAGGTCAGTGCCCACTTTTTATATTTAATATTAAAAATGATTCCAATGTAAAAATTATGGGCTATTATTTATTTAGAATCTTAAAGTAGGAAAGTATGAAGAGTCATCAATATGAACGGAACAACTTACTACTAGTTGGTATAAGCCATTCCTATTTTATAAACCATATTCTATATTCCAATGGCAGTATGTCTATATTACACTTCAGCATCAATTAGTTCATTATTTCTTAATGAAACCACTGGCTGTCTCATTGCCAATTTTTTGTGTAATACATTGCTCCAGGGTGTTAAAAACCAGTCATGGCAGCACCAACACAATTTCTCAATCAGCACACTCAGTGCACCTTATAAGCTAAAAGGATTATTTCTAGTTAAATGCTGCAGCTATTTCAAACTACAGGACAAAGGTGATTTAGAATTAAAAATATAGGGCTTTTATTTTCATTGAACATGCCAGGCAGCTTTCTTGGCTACCATCCTAAAAGGCCTTGTATCCATAAGTACATCAGATTTCTTTTCCACTCAACTGTTTTGCTTGTAGAAACCCACCCCGTGTCCAGAAGTTCACCCTAGCTTATCTCGGGAGCCCAAACCTCCAGTCCCTGCTGCAGATTCACATAGAGAGAAGATGAGGTTTTAAACCCACAGAACAAATGCAGTGCACACAGGACAGCACAGGCCTAGCACCAGCACATTTGGAACACTCTGAGTAGGAGGAGGGCACAGCTCTTTTGCTGCTAACCAGAGCCAAGATTCATTAGGCTGAGCTTGGACTAAAAGCCTGACAAAAAGTGCTATGTGAGCACAGTTTTCATTGTTTTGTCCAAGGCTCTTAATAGTCCTGTCTGGAGGCAAGAGTGCAGAAAGTCCACATCCTACACCTGGCCAAAGCTGGAAGACTGTTTTAAATAAAATAATAAGTAACTAGGCACAAATTCCTAATGAATTCTCAATGATACCATTTACTTTTTTCTTTTAGGGTAGAAGGTGAAGGAAAAAACTAGCACTGATATACTCATCCTTTTCAAATTAACGGGGGAAAAAAAATTCAACCGTAAATACATGTATGACTACCAGCAGCATGAAACCATTGCACTGAAAATGCTACATTAGCTGAGCATGGTGATGTATGACTGTAATCCTAACACTTGGGAGGCTTAAAATGGAGGCCAACCTGAACTACAAAGTAAGTCTGTCTCAAAAATCTCACCCCCTAAAAGCTACACTGTAATACTAAAAGCTTTAAAAAAACCAACACAAAAAAAATCTATCATAATCCTTCCAAAAAGACCCAAAACACACCCACAGTCCAGAATTCATAGGCTCACAAGAAATTTAGCACGCAGACATGTGTAAGGAATCTTATCCCCTACCACATGCTACAATCAGAATGGCAGAAGCTTCATTAGAGGAATGGAGGTGAGGATAACGGGATAAGGCACTTGACTGACAGAACTTCCTTTAGGACTTAATAACCATGCTCTTTAGGAGAAGTTGATTCTTCAGACCCAATCAATCTTTTTAAGACAGAGGAATCAGCCAATGACTCAAGGCCTGAATTCTAATTCCCCTCTGGGCTTTTATAACCGGTACATGCTTTTACCTAACATGGCTTACAAAGAGAAAACAGAAAGGAAGCAAGCAGATGAGTCATACTCTTCTTAGAGCAAAGGAGTCAAACACCAAAGAAGACTCTTGATTATGTCTTTGGAGTCTCATAATCTGTAGGAACTCCTTTCTCACTGTTCAAATTTATAAAACAATCATGCTAATAAAATAAATGTTCCTAAATGTCTAGGATAACATCTTAACTCTGTATTGTTTTCCATCCTAAAAGTGTTTTAATTACCTCACCTGAATCTTCACAACAACCCCACATTCAGGCAAAGAAGCATTTTTCCATTTCTCCACAGACTGAGAAACTCCCACTAGAGCTGAAGTGACTATTACCCAAGACCATCAGGCTTAGTTTTTACACTGCATGGACCAAACAAGGACCCAGATGTTCTGAGGTCAGCTGTAGCCTTCTGTGTGTATACTCTGCTACTCAAAGCACAGGCCACAGACAAGCAGGTCATCTGCACATTCAAGCCTAAGACTGACTTCTCCATAAGGGATTACAGTGCCTCCCTGTTAATATTCTATCTCTGGATCTGGACTTGAAAATTTGTCTTACCTATGCAGCCTTCTATATCCACAAAGGTTTTAGATTTCAGTACACGCTTTCGTTTTCTTTTGTTTTCTCCACTTGAGTTCTAAAAGATCAGAAAATACAATGTTAAGTTCACCAATGACACTATAGACAAAAGTTGCAGGAACTCTTCACATAAAGGGAACCAACCCTAGCATGCACAGCTATGCTCACTGTATGTATGTGCTTGGTGTTTTACTATTTCTAAGATGGATGTAGCGCCCATTCTTTCTGTAAACAAGCTTTTGCTGGATAATGTAGGCACTATGGTTAAAAAGATAAGTTGTGTAAGGATCTCCATGGAGGGAAAGACAAGGAAAGCAGACCACAATATACAGGGCTTTAATGGTTGCCTAGAGCAGGGGTGGGAGTACCCAGGAACAGTCTCTAAACCAGACCAGGGTTTCTCAGCACATTCCCTTGCCCACAAATACTTACTATGGTCAGCCTTGGCATTTCATCTTTATACTCATGTAGTTTAGCAGGAAACATGTATTACTAATACCACTTTCCTTCTATCTGTTCGTCCTTTTCATCAAAAGATCAATGCAAAATTTAAGTGAGTCTTAATGAATTACGGAAAACTAATGGTCACAAAGAAAAAAGAAAACTTGTATTTTCTATGTTTTTGTTTCTTCTATGTTTTCTTCATACAGTGGTACTTTGGTACTCATTCTTAATTGGTCCTAGGAGGTACAAAATATTGTTTTGGCTGGGACAATCTACACCAATAATTTCTAGCTTGAGTGTCAAAACCAAAATAACAAGTATCACAACTGTATTTTCTGGTCAAAATGCATTAAGTACCAAAATATGACTATATTTTGATACCTACACTGAAAATATAAATTAAGACACAGCCAAAGACCATTCAAAAGTGCTATTTCCCCATTTATTGCCAGCTTTTCTCCTTTAGCCCTTTTCTAGAAGAGCAATAAACTGTTTCTAAAGAGCAATAAACTGTTGGGTGTATGTATGTGTACCTTCTGTCCTTCACACTCTGCTCTGGTGCAGGTAAACTTTTGTACAATTTCAACAAAAGTGGAGCATAGCAACTCTGATGCTGACAGTCATGAAATCCAGTTTCCCAAATCCATTTCTATAATCTTCTTGAGACTATACCCTACAGTAAATTCTCCCTTCAGGTGAGAAGGAACATAGTGCCTAGTTCTGTGAACCTGGAGGGAAGCAGAATGAGACAAGAGCCATCTACTGGCATTTGTGAAGTCTACAGCATGAGTCACAACTCAGTGTAGTAAACATAGATCCTTGGGCAGTCACAGACACATGGAACAGAACATCCCAGGAAGGCTTCACCTTGACGGAAGGAGGCTCAGGCTCACTCTTTGGAACTGGGTCTGGAGGTGGAGATACGGGAGGAGGCGGGGATGGTGGCTCAGCTTCGTAAGTGCCAGGAGAGTCTGGGATGACTGAAATAATAGATCAAGAAAACTATGCACTCATTTCGTAAGCAGTAATTCATGACAACTAAGCACTCTGTAGTTATATAGTTCTCTTTAAAATACAAAATTTTATCCAACTAAAATCAGGGAACCAAGAATTATTGGAGCTGGAAATACCTTAAAATAATCTAAACTAAATGTTTTATTTTACAATTATGTCAGGGCATGAAGGTGATATATAAATATCTACAGATCACCTACCATGTGTCATAATGAGTATTCTATTCTTGACTGAGTAAAGAGGTCAGAAATTCCTTTACTTAACAAATTCACACAGCTTGTAACTAAGACCTTACTATTAATGACCATCTTCACTCAAGATTAACAAAGGAGATAATCTTATTATACCTAATGCTCCCTGTCAGTCTTTGTAACTGTTAGTTTTGGAATACTTGTAATCACCTGAAATATTTGTTAGGCTAAAAACTTCCAGCTGGGGCCAGGGAGTTAGCTCAGTGGTTCCGGCGCCTGTCTTGCAAGCGCAAGGACCCGGGTTCGATTCCCCGGTAACCACATGACAATACTGGGTGTGGAGACCCACACCCAGCAGCAACCAGTACCACATACCACAGTGCCGGGCGTGGTGGCTCACGCCTGTAATCCCAGCACTCGGGAGGCAGAGGCAGGAGGATTGTGATGTG